>QMIH01001122.1:41329-68123 GCA_003987875.1 Clarias batrachus | reverse complement strand
CTATCATCCGGAGATCGCGAGTTCGAATCCCGGGCGACGCTGTAACCTCTCTATAGGTCTAGAGAGAGCTGATGGGTCGAGCTCTCTCAGTGGGGAGGGATGAGAGGTACWTAGTGCTCCCACATTAATCACGGCTCTACAGCCAATCAGGGGCGTCTGTGAGCTCACGCAAGTGTTCTCCGAGTGTGTTACGCCGCCACCAACGGTGCTCGGTGAGCGAGCAGTTCGGTCGGCTGGCGTCACGTGGTTCRAAGGAAACACGTGATAGCGGTGTTATTACAAATTGTTACTGGAAAATAAGCCCTGCTTAACACCACCCTATTCATCATTTCCCTATTTCTTTTTCCTGTAAAAGCAGTTTCCGCCATGCTTTACTCCGGACTGAACGAACAGTGAGTCAGTTAAAAGGACTGCTTTTGATTAGGAGTCGGCTATCTATTATGTTCCGTCCTGGGCATCTGCAGCGTGGGCAGAGACAGACATCCCAGTCAGTCAGACTCCAACACTCCCTCCTAACCCTCCTCCACAGGAATTGCGCTGAAATGGCATAAATTTACTATAAATATCGATGACAACGCCGCCACAATCATCTACAATCTCTAAACTCTGAACAAAAGGTTTCTTACTTCTCTARACCTACAATATACAATACACTGTTACTTATTCTTGCAATTAATAAAATTCCAACATGCTTTTCTCTGAACGTTTTTTTTTTTTTTTTATTCATCCTATAACAAAATATTTAGGATTTACGATTTGAAACCATGTTGATCCACCAAGCCTTGTTCTTGTGACCTGTATGCAAATCAGAAAAAAAGGCTGCCTAGGTAGGCAGCACATTTGGCAGCTGGTACCATCATTTTCCTTTTCCMTTTCCGCAGAAAGCAATAATCATGCAACTTCACCCTGTCGTGAATGACGCACACACACACGCTGGTTTGGGTCTCTTGGACATTTGTAATTCCCTGGAAACCGGCATTGCAAGGGCAGGAGGGAGGACGCGCGCAGCCAGCTTAGGTATTGCAGATTATTGAACGTTTATGCGACGGGACGTTTTGGTTGTTTATCTTGCGTTTTCTGGTCGTTGCATCACCGTAGGCGTTCCTCTCATCACTCTGTGTCTCGGTTCTCCTAAGGCAAATATGGAACAGAATATATACTGYACCTACAACTAGAAACGTGTGCTGGACATAAAGCAAGTGCGTGACCATATGGACAAACAGAATGATGTGTGAAGCTCTCTGGGGTAGCTGAACTGAAACACTAGAGATCACTAATATGGGGAAACGGATTGATTACGGTGCTCATGTTAGTTCTGCTAAAAAACGAACGACACTGAAGAAAGGGGGGAAAAATAACAATGATTTGAATGAAAAATGAATTTGAGGATGTGATTTATGGTTACCTGACCCCACCTTCCTTTATCACGATACTCGACACCAAGTGCGGTGYGATGAGTTGGAACGAACGGTCGTGCCGAGAACAAGCAAAAGATCAACACAGACCCTGAGGGGGGTTTACTTTGGCTTTAGCTGCATTTAACACAGTCCCGGTTCTTAACAACTTGGCCCAAGTTCACGTAAACTCCAATATTTAAACAGCTCACCACTGAAAAGAAAATACATTGAAAAAATAACAATGAATCTAAATGTGTGATGGACACAGTGCTGATATACTGTTACTTTTTTCCTGCTGACGAAGCACTTTTGCTTATTTTCTTCTTTGAGTGGCTAAAAAGCCACGGCCTGATTGATGGATTGTGACTGACTTACTTAATAATTACTAATTACTTGTCAAAAACCTGTCAATCTCTACTACTACTACTACATGCACAGGATTCCTGATTAATGCCACCACAAAGAAAAGGCATGGAGGTTAAGGTTTAGGTATGCGCAGCACCGCTCCGTGCACATTGCATTCATTTTTTGTCCGTTTTTTTTTTTTTTCATTTTTTGTTGATCTTTTGTTGAAGTTAAAAAATGTCAACAAAAAAAAAAAAACTAAATATGAACTAATTTTAGTGGTGTGGTGGTCATCACTGTCGCCTCGGGTTGAGGGTTCGATTCCCTCTTCGAGTCTATGTGCCTGAAGTTCGCATGTTCTTCCAGTGCTCTGTGGGTTTCCCACAATCCAAAGCCATGCATATTAGTCTATTGGGCGTTTCCAAATTGCCCATGGTGTGTGCGGGTTTGCGTGCCCTGCGATGGGTTACAGGGCGTACCCCACCTCATGGCCCGAGTCCTCTAAAATAGGCTCCAGGCTTCCTGCGATAMACGCTAGAGTATGTCCCCAACATTCAACGAGTTTCATTCTGAGAGCTCGTTCGTAAGTCCAATTTGTTCGCAAGTCCAACAAACAATGTCAGGTACTAGAATACTCAACCAATTGGCTATACACGGTATAAAACTAACATGTTCCCTAATCTTACTAAAGTACTTGTGGTTTAGAATCGTGCCAATGGTTAAACGATTAATGTTAAAAAAAACATCTAACGTCTGCGATTGAAYGTAAACATGTTCATATCTTCGAAACTTYGTGACTCGAATGGTCGTATGTTCGGTGACTTACTGGACAGAAAAAAAGGGAAAGAAATTTTCACTAGAAGTTCACTATGTAACCAAAATACTCATTAAACTACATATTCTTGCCTCACCCAACGATAGGTATTTTGGACCGCATCTGAAAAAGATGCGGTCGGCTGGCGTGACGTGGTTCGGAGGAAACACGTGATAGTCTTCGGCCCTACYGCCTGAGTGGTAGTAGTAGCCTTAATGTGGGAGCCCTGATGGATACGACTAAATTAGGGAGAAAATCAGGGAAACCCCCCCCACCCCAAAAAAAAAAAAATAAATACATTAAAAATATATACAGTATATAGTAAATCTGCATACGTGCTAAAGAAATACATAAAAAATACATAACCGTATTTGTAATATTTACTGTTTTAAAGCCAGAAGGTCTGAGCAACTCTTTGCATCCATATGCGCTTTTTTGCTTTTTAAAAAAAATAAAAAATAATGAATCACTGCAATGTACCCAAACCATCCTTGGCTATTTTTTTTTCTGGAATTGGCCTAAAAGAAAAAAAAAAAAAACCTCAGAAAGAAGTTTTCTTCCAGCTAGATGAGAGAGAAGAGTGGCTTATTTCCTATTCATAAATGTTGATGCTTACTGCTGCAGAACCACGAGGCCCAATAATTTCATGTACGCTAGACTGCTTTCTCCTAAATTGAGCATCGCCAAATTACTCAGGAATAAACAAGCTTTTTCTTTTTTCCTCTGCTCCTATCATGCATAAAAACATCTCCCAAGGTCAGAGTAATCAGCCAAATCTGAAACGGGAAAGAAAACCGAAATGAATTAACCAACACACGCGAAGACTCAGGGAAAAAAAATAAATAAAAAAATAAGTTGTTTACAGTTATTTTCCCTCGTTTTTCCGTCTCGTTCACAACTAACGGCGTGAGTAATTAATTACCAAAAGTCATAGTCGTAGTAGCTTTGCCATGCGCCCCAGCCTCCGCGGCACGCGAGCGGACTAGCGAGGTTAGCGAGGTCCTTACAGAGTCGAGTGCTGCCAGGGGACCGACCATCTGCTGGCTGGCGTGTTCAAGCCACATCAGAACCCAAGCCAAGCCACACGTGAAAGTCATGAAAGTCAAATTGGACCACGGTTCAGTGCAACAATGTGCTGAAGGACACTGGGCTGAAGCGGAATGAAAACCCTGGTGAAGGATTAGCTGTTGAAGTTAATCAGTACATAATAAAAACAAGCCCAGCTTGCTCGAATTAGCTACGTCGGCTACATGTACGTAAGCGCTGTGGAAAGCACTACAGCACAAACTGGATGGACCTTCTCATAGGAATTAGATWTATTTAAACAAACAAAAAAAAACAGCTGCTTTTAAAAAGTGTCATCGCCACCATTCCATACCATGTTTCTCCATGTTGTTGTGAACGTGTAGKAACTCATGTTGGATTTGCAGCAATTTCGCCAATCTTCATCGATGACGTGTCCTGTTGTACCCAAGTATTTACTGATGATTGTAGCTCATCACAGTGGTGCATCTCTACATCCTCAATTGGACCATCTGACTTGACAAATTCTATTACAAAAGTCTTAGTMTTATCATGCAAATAAATGCTGTAGAAAAAGGACCAAAGAAATGTATTAATTAATTAATTATAAAAAATAAAGCCGGTATTCGGTGTGACAATGCTATTTAGTCTCAGGTAAAATTTGTGCAGTTTTATAAGAACATCACCTACTTAAGTTTTACTCAGCATCGTGCAGAACCACGCCCAGTTCTAAAAAACCTAGCAGCTTAGTTTTTTTTTTTTCTTTATTGTGTCTTTAAAGTGGTTGGGTATAGGACATGCTGCTTTCTTTCCTGCCATGCAAATATTTTTTTCTGAAATACTGAAAAGTTTGAACGTCAGAAATTTATAAAGACCTCAATAATAAAGACATCAAATAAAATGTAAAAAAAAAAAAAATTACAAATCTCAGGGTGCCTAAAACATTGCATAGTACTGTACGTGAACTGACTCAATCCAACAGACCCGGATTCTAGAACTATTTCTACTGCTATACGATTCTAATTCTATAGACTTAAAGAATTCAAATTTATTTGCATCAAATAATTTTAACCCGAATTAATTGAGAGTGTTAATTCATCAGGCTGATGTTGACATCCTAGAACAGAATGAGTGCTTTTTTTTTTTTTTTTTTTTTAAATGTTAACCTAGTAATGTTAAGCTTGTTTTATACCCTAATCAATCAGGTAGTAAGTCAAGTCGAGAGAAAATGAGAATATAGACGAGTGCATGCAGAAAACAAATTGTCATGTTTGATGAACTATTTCCAATAATGAAAAAAAAACATATAGCTAAAAATATCTTCTATGTATTCAAACTATTAAGCTGAAGTTTGGAAAAACCTCAGCAGGACTTTTTCCTTTGTGCATGTCTGTTCCTTCACTTCCATCTTATTGGCTGACAAGACTGGAATTCAATGCGATCTTATAMTCGTGCACCCTATTTGACTAAGGACACATTCTGAGCTGCTTTTCTGTTCACCACGGGTGCATTTCTGCAGCAACGCAGTCAGCTTGACCCTGAMGTCGTCTTCTCATCCACTTCGAGGTTCGGTTTGTTGTAAATTTCAAAAGCTTTTCAGCCAACCGCTGCTGTAAAGAATAGTTGTTTAAGTTCCTTTGGCCATCTTCTCAGCGTGAACCAGTCTGACTTCTCTCATCAGCAATGCGTTTCCACCCTCACAACTGCTGCTCACTGGATGTTTTTCATACCATTCTGTGAAAACTCTAGAGTGTGAAAATCCCAGGAGATCAGCAGTTTCTGAAGCGCTCAAAGCAGCCCATCTGGCACCAACAACCATGCCAGATTTTTTTTTTTTTCCAATTAAATAATCAGTGAGAGTGTATACACTGCCAGTCAAAAGTTTTTGAACACCTGGAGTTTCTTATATTTTAGTGCAGTTTAATCACTATAGTTGCCACATATATAACAACGTGACAAAGAAAAACAGTTAAGTAAGGAAAAATAAATCTTATCAACTGCTTGTGCTCAGATCCTAATGGGAATCTAAATGAGAATTTTCATGAAGGTAGGAGCACTTACAGGCGAGAGCTATTAACCCTATAGATTAATTACTCATTAATAGTCCTAATTATAGGATTTAGTTAAGTATAAAAAATACCCAAGAGCTACATATGCTTAAATGGAGTCTTACAGATTTTGGATTTWTCCTATAATAATAAAAATAGTAATAACTGCCAAGCACTTGTGCYATTGCCGCCTGGGTGTACCACACAACCTGTGTGTTTGAGTATGGTAAGACCTCCAAAATTCCCTGGATGCTGGAAAAAAGCATCACACTATGATGTCAGTTAATGTGATGTCACTCTGGACGTTTTTAGCCAATTTTTGGCATGAGGTTAAGGTATTACCGCAATGGAATCGTTTGAGATATCAAAAATCCCTTCGCAATTTTGCATCCCCAGGGTTTTGAGATTACACTGGCCTAGTTTGGTGGCGATTGTATAAATCCCCCAGGAGTAGTATGTCAAATTCCATTTGGTGCATTCTGCAACCAACTTAAAATAACTTTTTATGACTTCCTGTTGATTAGAGCCCAACATGTCTGGCAAAAGTTGTTTAGCTTAATGTGTACCAGGTTTCACATGTATATGTGCAAGTGTGTACAAGATGTGCAGCTAATTTTAATGTGAAGGCCCCATGCTACACCACTGCCCAAAAGGATTCCCAGGACTCTCCATGATAGAATGGTACACGCCATATCATTTAACTCTATAGCTCATGCAGATCGGCGACACAGTGGTTAGCACTRTGGCCTCACAGCTCCAGGGCCAGGGGTTCTAATCCCACATACACAGTACTGTCTCCCAATGCTTGTTAAGTTTCCTCCCACGGACCTGAGACATGCAGAGTATGATAATTGGCATCTCCAAATTGCCTTTAGTGTGAGAGTGAGTGCATATGTGTGTGTGTATGTGTGTGTGTATGTGTGTGTGTATGTGTGTGTGTGTGTGTGTGTGTGTGTGTGTGCTCTTGTACCCCATACAGGACAAGCTGTATAAAGAAAATGACTTTCGAATGACTACAAACTCTGCTCTGAGTTTCCTGGAGAGCCTTTCTCTGGGAGATGTCGTGGGCTGACATTCCTGCCACTGAGGCCAATATTGAAGCTGTGTGTCCAAAAAAGAAAACGCATAACAGAGAAGGAGATGATAAAAGTGGTACTGAGTAAGTGATGGTGAGGTGGATTGGGACTGCTGGGATTAGTGTATAATTAATAGAGTTCCATGATGTGAATCGAATATTCCCGGGATAAACATAAAGGGCATCATTTGGTCAAATCCAAGTCCTGCTTGCTGCTGTATCCTCAGTTGAAGGACCCTGGTAGCGAATTAGAAGATAATGTTAGAACAGACTGATTACGCAACTGAAATGATTCTGTATTGGCTGCTTCACTGAATCAGAGAATCGGTTTTAAATTCAGAATCGTTTCACACTTTTAAAATTGTCTAGGAAAATCTCTTGCTTTACAACAAAAAAGAATATTAATGGCAGCTTTAACCACCGTGAAAAAGACTATGTTTAAAAGTCGGTTTGAAGTGGACATTTCTAATAACAATAAAAATAATAAATTGTTTAGGAAAACTTAAACACTGTTAAATGGTCTAAGACGTACAAATTCTGTGAAACTATATTATATAAGAATATATAAACCACTTGCATCTTTTGAAAAGTATTTTCAAACGAATCCTTATATGCGAGATTATCACTTCTTCTTTTGACTTTATAGGCTGTTGGTGTGTTACGGCCACCTACTGGACTGGAGTGCGAATTGCTCTTTATTATTTCTTACTGTATTTAAAATAATCAAGGATACATGTTATGCATTTCAAATTTAAATACATAATTTTCATAGTTTTTTCTGGTTCAAGTCATGTAAGAAACATAGCTGTTTGAAACAAATCAGACAGTAAACATTAGTGCTATTGAAAATCACAATGCCCAAAAATCTACCGCAACAGAACTGACATCTTTATGATTCACAGCTCTCCCAGTACCATGAGAAAAACATGTCCAAAGTCCAACCTCCTTTTCTATCCTCCCACATAAAATCCAACTCGACTCCACCAGTAAATCCTCTAGACAGCTGTAGCCCTGAGACTTACAGTTCTGAGAAGTAAAAATTCAACTGCAAACACACACAAAAACCGCGAGCGTCACAGTGATTACACCACATCATGGTACGGAGGGTGAACACGGATTCATCGAAAGCCTGTGAAGGAAGCGATATTAAAATAGTTAACCCATCTGCATTTTCCTTCACTATTGCTTTGAAATAAAAAAATTACTAAATCTTAACTGAGAGAAAATTGAAAGCTATTAACATCGTGGGAACCGAAGGCAGTGGGGAAAAAAAAAGGAGAACATAATAAAAATGAAGTCATCATGTGGAAATCATGTGACTCCTGTCTGGTTTTCAGGCCTACAGTACTGTAAATGAAGCGCTGTTTCACAGCTGACATTCCGTTATCGCGCCCTATTGAAAGCCGCGCAGTCCGTCTGAGAGCCGTGATGAATATCCTCTCATCCGTTTCCTTGCGGCTTTAAATCTGAAAGCTTTCCCAAAGTTTCGAATGACTACAGACTCTTGCTTTGCGTTTCCTGCAGAGCCTCGCTCTGCTCTGGGAGATGTCGTGGGCTGACATTCCTCCCACTGAGACTAATATTGAAGCCGTGTGTCAGAAAAAAAAAAGAAAAAAAAAAAGGCAGGAAACTGTAGAAAACTGAGAGAAGGAGAGAGTAGGGGGTAGGTGAGCTGACGCTTGTGATTTATGTCTTGAGCAAAGAGGGATTTCTGCCGCTGATAACCTAATACGACTGAAGGCTTAGCGGCTCGATTGGATTAGGACCCATTTCAAAGAAGGGCAGCTTTCTCCCGCTGCTGCCGCGCTTTCGCTCCTAACACGGCTAAAAAAATTGCCATCGCGGCTAACGAGTGAGCCGAGAGCCATGCGAGACGCAACACGGGGGTCACCAGCCATAACAAAATCCTTCTACGCCCTCTCAGTAATAACGTAACACTCCGCTGAATATGATCACAAGAGACAGGGCTTTGAGATGAATTATACAGGACACAGCCACATCTGGACATCAGAGTCTGAATAAATGCTTTATTCTGGCTTTTATTTAAACACATTGTTAAATTGCATTTATCGAAAAAAAAAAATGCAAAATAAGGCTGGAAGACAGYGCCGTTATCAGCGTCTGCATCTGTTCGGCGCTCCAAATCAGTGTATTTAAACCCGGTTTACACCCAAAAAATGGGTGCGGCGGAAACCGGGGACAGTTTCTTTCATTTTTCTTTTTTATAAGAAGTCCTACCACCATAGCCTGCAATTATCCCCAATTTTTAGCCTGATTCGGTTGGTTGTATTTCCCAGAATATGAGGGTGAGTCAAAAATGTTCTGCACTCCGGTTATATTAAACCTTTTGTAGGTCTCATCTGAGCTTTCCGTTCGAGGCTACTGTCTCWCCAGTCAYAGGTGTGAACATTTTATATCAGTTCAATTGTGCAAATGGAGRGTGTATGGGGGGGGTGTATGGGGTTTGAGGATGTGCAGTACCAGGTGCCGAATACTTTGTGCACAGTACAGAGAAAATGTGTATGAATGAYAAAGAAGTGTTACACAAGTGTTAGCCATCAAGAAGGAGCTGGACACCTGTCTATATCTACAACTGATGACAATATTGCGCCCTCCTTATAGTCCTGATCTGGGTTCATTGGACATGTTCATTTCATGGTGCCCTGAATTTGTGGTTTGCAGCTCAACCTCGACCTCAAGCTTACAGATGGCCATGATTGGCTAGAGCCGCTCCCATCCCTCCCCTCTGAAAATATAGAGCTCAGTCAGGTCTCTCTAGGTTCCCAGCCAATCAGCTCTCTCTAGGCTCCCAGCTGCGGGAGGCTACAGCATYACCTGGGATTCAACTTATGATCCTCAGATGATAGRGCAGGCTGATTACCGCTGCACCAYTTGGAGCCCCCCCAAATGGGTTATCTCTAAAATTGTGACACKTACAAAATCGCAATATAAATGCAATCAGCACCTAGGTATCGTGATAATGTTGTATCGGGTAGTCTCTGGTGATTCCCGGCCCTATAATGCATAGCAAGATAGTTAGCTAGTTATTTCAATACATACACAAAGTTTCAAATAGAGCGCATRCKGCTTGTGTCCTCAAAATAAAAATACATACAAAGCAAGTTTTTCGTCATTGTTCCAGCTAGAGACATACACACGTACATACATTTACAYTGRACATACAGATATTGTGTCATATCTTCCTTACATCGGACATAAAATTGATATAGTGATACCAGCAGTMTTCTCTGCTGTACATACTGTACACTGGTTCCTTCACTAAAAGCAAACCAAAGAACCCTGTAGTATTATACATGTATAATAAGATCCTCCAGACYGAATATCATCGTTGTTCCCACCAGATGAATTTGAAATAGTTCCTGGCATCGAGCCCTGACTTCTGAACCCCACTGCGGTTTACAAAAGCTACAAACTGGTTTTAAATAAAATCTCAAAGCTGTTTCGGTTTTATGCGAATAATACATGAAAAGAAAGAACACAAAACAAATCTGACGTTCGTGCTCCACCCGGATGGCTATTTGAAATAGACCGCGCTCATAATATTGTCTGTGAAATGAAGCTAGCGTTGAATATAATATATCACAATAGACATTTTATTAGGAGATCAATAATGTGTAGCCTACAGCGTAAGTAGTGCAATGAAAAACGCTATCCCCTGTATCAATTTCTCGTCTCTATGCGTGCAGTTTCCTGTCCACCAGCCTTCAAAATACATACTGAGAGAGAGACTAAGAGGAGAAAGGAGACTTGAAAGAAAGTAAGAAAAACTAAACGAGCTTTTTCAACAAAAGTAAGCTTTGGTGAAGAAGTGAGAGATCAAAAGAGCGAGAGCAGAAACGACCCAAAGTCACCTCACACTCCATAAATACACGCTGAAGGACAGAAGTGCGTTTGAGATCGCGACTCGAAACCGCCTGTGTACTAACCTGCACTCCGAGGGGAAAAAAAAAAGGTCTTTGTTTTTGATGTTGCCGTAAAACCGAAACCACAAAAGCATTTCACATTGCTTATGCAAGCCGGGTCTGTACCAGACTGTTCGGTAGCTCTGAACATGACAGCACACAAGACTTGCCTGAAACTTGTCTTCAAACCTGCTGACCTCATGACAGCTTATAAAGATTCAAAATATTCAGGTACATCATTTTTATAAAGCCAATAACCCTTGCAAAGAAATTCATGAAGATTGCACTAAGGAGGATAAAACCAGGAACAGTTTGAGAAACACACAGGAAGCCTTTCATCAACCAAACACACAAACTCCAAAGTAAAACCTAAAACCATTAAGACATTTTTTTTTTTTAATCCTGAAAATCGAGGGATAACTTCTTGCAAAAGAGACCCATCTGTCTGTGGGAACTGTGCACATAACCATTCACGAAAACCACTTGTACATTACAGGAACTCGGCTGGGAGTTATCGCCACACCCACCATACAGTCCTGACCTCGCTCCAAACCATTTTCAAATGTTTGCGCCATTAAAGCTGTTCCTGGGTGGCTAGACGTTTTAGACGTGAAGCAGGCAGTCCGATCACGTCTGCGAAAAAACATTCTACTGGACCGTGATGGTATCCAAGCACTAGCTAAATTCTGGGATCAGTGTACAATATGAGAGTAGAAGCAGATTATATAGAGAAATAAAAGCAGTTTTTACTCTCATAACGGTGTTCTGTTATTCTGCACAATGAAAAGTCGCCTCTTGTAGAAACGTGAAAAACTTGAAATCTTGATGAAAAAACATCTTTAAATTAATGCAAATGCAAATTTTCTCACAAATGCCTTTACCTTGAATGTAGTATTTCCTCACTCACTCACTCACTCAATCGTCTATACCGCTTTATCCCGTATTCAGGATCACGGGGGGCCTGGAGCCTATCCCAGAAGACTTTGGGCACAAGGCGGGTTACACCCTGGACAGGGTGCCATTTCATATAAGGGCACACACACATACACACACACTCATTCATACACTACGACCAATTTGGGAACGCCAATTAAAAGTAAAGTAAAGCCTTTATTTTGTCACATATACATTACAGCACAGTGAAATTCCTTCTTCGCATATCCCAGTGTAACTGGAGTCAGAGCGCAGGGTCAGCCATGGTACAGCGCCCCTGGAGCAGTTAGGGTTAAGGGCCTTGCTCAGGGGCCCAACAATGGCAACCTGGCTGAGCTGGGAATCAAACCGCCGATCTTCTGATCAGTAACTCAGTGCCTTAGCCCTCTGAGTCACCACTGCCCCAACCTAACATACATGTCTTTGGACTGTGGGAGGAAACCGGAGTACCCTGAGGAAACCCACCAAGCACGGGGAGAACATGCAAACTCCATGCGCACAGAGACTGGAATCGAACCTGTGCAAGGCGACAGTGCTAACCACTACATCACCGTGCCGCCATGTAGTATTTTCTACATAAGGTTATTTTTAATGAACCCAATAAAAATGAATAAAAAAATCGAATTCATGAAACGTTCTCAATAAAAGCCTGTTCAGGTTGGTATAACATTTACAATTATCTAAAGAACACTTTTTTCCCTAATAGACAAATTCGTTCCTTGACWWKGTAGGAGCTACTGTAAGCGGTGAGAGGCTAGTTAGCCGTAGTTGGTGTTCCTGCAACTCGGTTCATATGAATTTTAACTGAATCACTCAGTCACTATAATCACAGGAAACACTGTTGATTTCCTCAGAGTCATTTCCATGAGGGTCATCTGGAAGGCACATTTTTTTTTATGCGATGTACCTTAAAAAATTTGCATCGCTAATTTAATCGGGGCAGGAAAGAGAGCGGCAGCTGGCGGAAGAATTAATTCCAGTGCCAAAGTGGCCGCTCAAGAAATYCGGCAAGGTGGCTAATCTAATTATCCGCTTCCATTTGCATCTTTTTTTAATATTTTATTAAACTGGTATTGATGACTAAGAAAACAGCTTGTTTTTGAAAAAAAGGTATAAATAAGACAAAAACAAAAAACAAGAAGTGGACTGGAATGGAGAAATGATGCTGATACGTAAAGATGCTTCAGCTGGACATTTCAGCATTAAAAGTAAAAAAAAAAAAAAGAGAGAAAGAGAGAAGAGGAGGTGAAAAAAGCGCTAACTGCAGCAGTTTAGAGAAGGCAATTTAGCAATAAAGGCACACTCAGCTGATAGGTTTAAGTGTAAGTGATACACGGAGGTAAAGCTATGACATTGTGTTTAAAATGTTCCCCGTCAGCTCGGGGGAAATGTGCCATAGGAGGGCGTGATCATCGCCGAACGCTACAGCTCAAGGTTAAAAAACTGCCGAGGACGAGTTTTCTTAAGAGACGTATTGTTTAGTATTAGACTCTATAAACAATGACGGCTGGGCAAAGAATGGAAAAAAGAAAAAAAAAAGTCAATATTGCTATTATTAAACTATAGTACGCTCATAAGAAACCTTTATCCTGGAACCCAAGTGCCACAGTAGTCTGATGTAGAACCATGAGATTTTTTTTTTTACTGTACCATGGTACTTATTATAGTATAGGCTCATGTAGAACATGTACCCCACAATTTTTACCTGGTTCTATACATGTATTCGATACGTGTACTATAGTATGGAACAAGGTTATACCGTGTACTATAATATGGTACTACAGAACTCATATCAGGACAGTGTCTAAAATATATTAAACATTTTTATGTACAGTATTGGTAATATTTCTATAACAACATAGGTGTACCATGGTAGTTCAATGGTTCAGTACCGGTACCAAGGTATATAGTGCCACAGTGATTTTTGCAGTACCATAGCACGTGTTTGCTCATACAATACATGTACTACACATTGGTACATACACCATGCTATTATAGTACACGTACTGTAGTGTGGTACTACAGTATGAAATGTTGGTAGTACAGTACGTACCAACATATCTAATATGGTACAGTATGTACAAACATACTACATTAGATATCTGTTGAGCTTGAATAATAATATATTATGGCATGCCATATTGAAGTTTCTTATGTGTGGGTTTCATGGTTAGTTACCATGAACGATCTGACACTTACATCACCCAATCTATAATGCAATGATATTGTACAGCATTATTCCTTTAATTTTCACCATCATTAATGKTCAAATAATACCCTATATATAATAGTGTTTTTAGACAAGGCTGCCCTGCAGTGAGAGTTTTACGCTACATTATTCCTTGCGATGGCGCCTGTCAATCAAAGGGTAGCTTACAGTGTACAGTACAGGTGCAATGGATCACAAAACCAACGGTTCGGATCATAGGGCATTGGTGGCTCAATTGGTTAAGGCTGTGTGTTAACTGTGTTTTGAGCCCAGCTTCCTAACCGGCATATGTGAATATCACAAGGTACATGTGATAAATAATTAACTAATTAATTAATGTCACAGTTTTGGTCACGTATCATTTCATTTTTCAGATCACCACAAAAAGGGGAGAAAAATATAATTGTGCAATCGCTTATATTACCTGCAGAATTTAAAGAACACTAAAAGCACGAAACACTTGCTCATTATTTTAAATGCAAATTCAATTCAATTCAAAATGTCAGACGTTTACATAAAATTGTAAAAAAATATTTAATTGTAAAATTACAATGCTATATTAGACATGATTATTCTTTTTTTTAGGTGTCATTTTAGTGAAATGTGCATAAAGTACAGTATGTGCATGAACAATTGAGCTATGGTGGTACAGATGTTATTACTTGATCTAGTTTTTATTGGAGTGGGACGATTTTCAGAGCTGCACAAGTGGACTTTTCAGTGTAATCTGGTAACCCGGTCCTGCACAATGTGTGGGTGGGAGCAAGTGAAAATGTAATTAATTAGTGTACCTGTGAGAGAATTTGAGGAAGTGAAAATATAATTTGTGCAATTGGGACTCGCTCTTGGTTGGCCCCAAATCTAACGCCATACAGTGGCAGAATCATTTTATTTCACGCTGTGATGGCTACCCTTCGCAATTTAGCCACGCTTTTCAATGGAACCRTTGGGAGCCAACTGCACGGATCACGGATCGACTACGATTAGTTACACCACTAATAGTTAAGAGTTCACAATCAGTTGCTCAATACCATAAGTAACAATGACGTTATGGAAAAAAAAAATCTGGAAACAAAACCGCAACACAAGTGTGCAAATCATTGCAAGATGTTTCACCACAAGCCTGATGCATCGAGCCGTTAATCTCCTTCGCCGCGTCCTCACCGCCTCTCGATGCACCAGCTCATCTCACGTCAACAAATTTACTATGTGCTGTGTCAGGTCTCAGGCAACATAAACTACAGGTTTACGAGTGTGTGTGCACGTGGAGAGGCTCACTCACAGCAGGTCTCTCAGGGCCTCTTCATGTCATGTGGAGAAGGCATTAAACACACAAGACACACTCTCGTACACGGCTAAACGGTAGCAGGAACCTCTTATTCTCCATCACATGCTATGAGCCAACAGGAAGGCCTGAAATCTTTCCACGTTGGCCGACTGACCGCTGGTTTCCGTTTAAATGCACTGGCTTTTAAATAAAAGATTTTTTCTTTTTTTAATTGCTGCTTTTTCAAGGCAGAAGAAACATTTAATACTTAAACAGGCCATAAACCTATCCAAAATAACGGCAATATCGTTCTCTTTCATGTTCGTCAGAGCTTACGCTGACTGTAGGGGACCGAGAGTATAAATGACACTTTACTGCTAAAGCTGTGAATCTCAGGTAGACCRTCAATTCAATCTGGTTTGATTTTATGCCATTGAGATTTTCAATTCAAATAATTTTAAAAGCATTTAAAAAAAAAAGTTCGTTTTCCGACGCGTCTCGAGCAGCTCTATTTCTTGCAGATGTACAACTTGAATACTTCGAGGACTTAACATCTGTAAGTTTACCTAAATCATTTAAAACATGTGAAATGATTCTTAATCAAAATGACACATTGATTCACTTTAATTGCACCAACTAAAAAAAAAAAAAAAACAGCAATTAAAGTGCACAATCCATTAAAATGCACAGCTCTATTGCATTAGCCATGGAAATCAACTGCACAAACCAAAATGTTTCCAAAATGTGATTCCTTCAACCGGATGTTCACATGCATACGCTGTTTTATTTATACAACTTACATTCAATGTAATTGGTGAAAATTTCTCCATACGCTCCAATTAAAATATTTAATGGTTTCACTGATTTCATATATTAATCATATTTCTCAATCAGAAACCTGACTGTTCCTATGTGAAAAAGTAATTGCCCCCAAAACCTCATAAGCGGTTGTGCCACCTTTAGCGGCAACAACCTTTGTGATAACTATAACTGGCAGTGAGTTTTTCACATTGCTGTGGAGGAATTTTGTCCCGCTCTTTTTTTCAGAATTGTTTTCAGCCACATTGGAGAGTTTTTCGAGTATGAATGGTCAGCAGTGGCTTTTTGCCTTGGAACTCTCCCCGGAATGCCATTCTTGCCCAGTCTCTTTTTTTTATTGTTGAATCATGAGGCCTGCAGTTCTTTAGATGTTGTTCTGGCTTCTTTTATGAGCTCCTAGATGAGTCGTCATTGTGCTATTGAAGTAATTTCGGTAGACCAGTCCATCCCAGGAGGATTCCTCACTGTTCCAAGTTTTCTCCATTTGTGGGTAATGGCCGTCATCGTGGTTCGCCGGAGTCCCAACGCCTTAGAAATGGCTTTGTAACCCTTTCCAGACTGATACATGTCGATTACTTGAGAGATGAGACGTTTCTCATATTTTCTTGACTTTCTTTAGATCACGGCATGATGTGACAGATGACGTTTTAGCTCTTGTAGCATGCTTTACTTTGKCACACAGGTTCTACTGAAGACAAGAAATCACTTAGCAAGGGGGCCATTACTTGTTCACATAGGGCCAGGTAGGTTTGGACAACTTTTTTCTTTTAATAAATGAAATCATCATTTAAAAATTGCATTTTATGTTTACTTGGGTTACCTGTGTGTAATATTAACATGTGTGTGGCAAATATGCAAAAAAAAAAAAATCTTTTTTTTTAATTTAATCAGAAAATCCTTTTTTTACAGCACTGTATGCAAAGTAACATTATGATTTAGCAGGTATAGGTTTCCAAACTTTGGCACTTGGAAGGAGAGCTATTTATTATATTTTGSACTAATTTATTAGATAAATCAATGAGAATTAATCATAATAAGTGGGCACAAATGAAAGAAAACAAAGGAATAAATTATAAATCAAGGAATCCCATTATTCATCTCTTCCTCATGAATGAAAGAAAATAAAAGAATGACTTATTTATCTGCCGTGAATGAATTGGAAATTGAACGAACAAATTATTTATCCTGTGCAGATGAATACGAAACGGTCGCTTTCTTATATTTATTTTAGCAGCTGGGTTCTCAAACACCGGAGATCTACGGAAGCTGAACATGAACAAATGTTCAGTCCATTAGAGACTCGTGATTCATCTTGAGCAAGCGCTCCGTCCTGGTGGAGCCAGAGTTCAAATCAGGACCACTGAGAGCGAGGTGGAAAAAGACACAGGATTGAATTCCCGTCCACACAGTAGCAGGACACCATGCGCTTGGGAATTCATGGGATCATTCACACATCTGAAGTTATTTCGCCTTCCAGCATTTTTTGGGAGGAAACTGGAGAAAATCTTGACAGATCTTGGGAGAACGTGATATGGACGACCCAAGTTTTAAGCAGGGGCGGATCTAGAAAAGTATTCAAGGGGTGGCAATGGGGTGGCGTTAAAATTATGAGGGGTGGCAACACTGAAGCAAGCATTCTTGCATGGTTTTTGTGGATTCAAGGAACGCTATTCTTATTCGGTGTATACACTAGGGTGCACATTTTTACATTGTCCTATAAAAATTAAATAAAGGCTGATGTGTGATTGACTTGAACCTGATACCTGGATTGAACCAGATTGAAAACCCCTTTTTTTTATTTTAGGACACTAGGACACTAGTGCTGGGGTGGCAAATGGGGCGGCAAGGCTTTTTCTTAGGGTGGCAATTGCCACCCCGTGTCACCCCGGTAGATCCGCCCCTGCCTTTAAGGAAAATCCTTTTTTTTTTCGTCTACAAAATGTATCCCTATAATTTAAACCATCCAGTCTGTCGCAATAAGAGGAATTTCCGCCATATGTCCCAACAGTGGCACACAAGGTCAAATTCACTTTCGTTCCCAACTCCAATCCACTTTTACATCACTTCTCCCAAGACTTTTATTATCCTGGGCATTCGAGCACCTCTTTGCCCTCGCCAACACGACTCACCACTTTCTATTGACTGTATTGCAGATTACAGCACTTTTAATACACCGCAGACATTCAAGATTAAGCACTAAGGGACACGCTTGACAAAATCCAATTTCCTCAACTCCTCCGTTCGGTCCTTCTCTCTCGGATAGGTTTAAAAGTTGGAATTTTTGAGAAACGGAGACCTGACTGGAGGGGTTAGGGTTGGGAGAGGTCTCAAAGCAATAAAAATACCACCAGYACGGGGATACATGGGTAAATACTGAACATCCAGATTAACCAAAGCGGTTAAACATTATTCACACTGTGAGTCATGCATGGCTGACTTCCATTTCCTTGCTGTTGTCTCTGTGCTAAAGGAGTAACGCAGTAGAATAGCTCTTACACTCTACATCCCTTAATTTGATTTATTTTCAACAGGCTTCCTCGTTATGTCTCGGGGACGTGAACAACAACTGAAGAGAGCGTATGAGAGAAAAGAGAGGGGATGGCTCGAGGTGACTGTGCGGATCTCTTGATTGCAGGAGGAAATGGCGTGACCTCAGTTAGCCCCCGAGGTGAAGGAGTGCATAGAAGCACGTGCTCGTGGGTCAAAAATAGAAAAAGGAAAGCAAGGTGGAAGAATCGATCTTTCATAAATCAATCAATCGTGTTCAGAAATATTGGAACAAGGATAAGGGTGGGTTTTTTTGTTTAGTTTTTTGGCATGCAGCCTATGAAAAAACCACCACAGTGAATTTATGAAATGGAACAATCAAGATGGACACTTAAAATGTGTGTGTATGTATAAAAATGCAAGACTTTTGTTAAACTCCTTGAACTAAAGCAAAAAGTCTTAACTTTGCTCACATGCTCATGTATCTGTCGTACAATMCAATGTATAACGTATATATGGCTTTACATGCGCTTGCCCAAGTCCGTCSAGCAGCGTAATGCCAAGGCTACATCAGAGCTAATCAAAGCTTACATCGAATCAAGTGGACTTTCTGCTTCTCAGCCAGTGGTACACACTACTTTAGTAAACTGGAGTGCAGCCTGAAGCACTTGAGATTGGACTCTGATTTAGCTGAAGTACCAGATGTCAAAGCAAAGATGCTGACAGGCGAATGGGGCGGGAGATCGCCACTCCCCGTCTAATTCGTTTGGAAGGAGCGGACTCTCGCAGCCAAAAGGGAATGTCAGCGAGCAGTAAACACTTCCTGTCAGGAAAAAGAGCGCTTCCGTAATCCTGGAGCAAAACCCTCTTGGCCTTTAGTTCCAGCAACTGAAAGCAAAACGACGCCTAGTTTACTTCATCCGCTCCCACCAGAAACATGATTTCAACAAGGAAAAAAAAACTGGAGTGCTTTTTTATAATGTGCTATGTGGCCTTGATTATGCAAAAAAATAAAAATCCGTGTAGCCTTAAAATAAATTCTGATGTTCAGCCTAAATATAGAACTGCACGACGAGGCACCTATCCAGGCTAAAAGTACAGGTCAGAGCTATTTTTTTTATCCCAACCAAAAGCCTGACTAAGCGTAGCTCCTCCTATGAGATACACAAGTCAATTGCATAACTGCTCGGAGATAAAGCCAGGCTCCATGTTTCCAGAGAAGCGGTTAAAAATACCTCCCGTTTCTCATACTCCGCCCGCTGCCTTTTCCATTTTCCAGCTGTTTTCTTTATTTTCTATCATCTGGACAGGGTGCAGACGATTCACTTTCAAGCTTGAACTGGTGCTTGGATTATTTGTGCTTTCCTGTCTCACTTCACACGGTTCAGAAAAAGCTAGCACGACCCTGAGCGCATCTCTCATTGACTAAACAGSAGTCCTACTGGAGCCTTTAATCTGGTACGGCAGAAAGACCGCAGTTTAGCCCCGTTTAACCTGGATCATGTTTAGACGCAGGTGCTTCAGGGACAACTGTGCAAACCCTCTAAATTTAGGTATCRGGCTCACGCCTGGTGAAACATCCCAATCTCTCGCGACCTTACCCAGAACACATTCCTCGCCACAGTGCTGGCGAGGGCCTGGTAGTATTTAAACTGGGTGGCGTCATATTTAACCTCAGCAAGCTTATGAATGGAGCTATTTTAGCTCAGAATTTCAAGCGTTCCTGTGAAACCAACCCGCAGTTACTCCTGACTCGTGGTCATCCGAAGGAGGAGTTTTCTCCCTCGTTCAACTGCGCCGACACTTCCAGGAAGGATGAGYGTGAATTACGAAAACGCGCCTCGTAGTAAAGCACACGTAGGAGTGCTCGGAGTTTTGTTTTCTTCGTGGTGGTGCAAATGTCAACCATCTTGTCTAACAAAACAGCTACGGATTCCTGAAATATTTGAGCAAATACGTGCAATCGTACGGTCTACCAGAGAAAGCCGGCAGTCTTGTGTGTCTTCCCTTGACGTGCATTCAATTACTTTTCTCACAAAGGAATTGTTCTCACTACGGCAACAAAAAAAGAACTCCCTCATCACAGCAAATGCGTGCTCACTGTTGCCATGGCCACTGACATGGTTAGTAGTGCCAACAAGCAAACTGATGAGAAAAAATTATTAAAGAAAACCACATCTTCTCTGTCATCCCATCACCAAGAATTGGAAATTAAAGCCAAAAAGTTTTCAGGTTCAAACAATGATAAAATAGAGATGACGAACCTTTAAAGATTCCCTTAACTTAGTTAGAGTTTGTATATCCTGGCATACAGCGGTGAGGCTCTGTAATGCAGAAATAATTTCAGGATAGTTTTATTAAGTCACAATTTTCCATTATGACTTGGCTATATCACTATAGCAGCTATAAATAGTCCTTTGCTCACCGGATCGCTATCACTTGAAACGAATACAAAGAAAAATTGATGACCCCAAGACCCTGAAAGGAGCAATGTTCTTTCGTCCTGAAGTCTTTGCTTTCTTAAAACTTACTTAAAGTTTTAGCTTTAGCTTTKTTTGTGAAAAGCTTTGGCACTGGAGACTTCTTCCGAAAAAAAGTCAACAAAACAACTGCTAGTTGTTAAAACTCTGTGTGAAACGTTGTGCATTTCGATTTGAATGTCTAGCCAAACCTGCATTCTGAAACCTACGAACAGTATTATAAATTGGCTAATGCTTGTGTAATAAATGATGTAATACTGGGAATGTATTCTAAATGTTTAAAGTCATACCGCTTAGATGATGATGATCCTTCTATTATAACCTTTTTGGGAAACATTATGGCTGCATGATCTGATATAAAAARTTCTTTAGATACATAAGGCAATTTAAACTTCGTTAAGCTATTAAATGTATCAAAGCTAACACCAAATAATGGCACAAATGATTTTATTAACAGTATATATAGCCAAAATGTATGTAGCAACTCAAAAGTTATTTAAAGAACACTTACTGACAAATTCTACATTCTGAAGTACGTGTAGCACTAGGAATCGTGTATCTGGGATAAGAGTTTAACATCAAGTATTTACACTTGCCATTCAAATRTGTCTTCGGGCAGCTCAACTGAAGTCTGATTGCTGCATCAGGTAATATGTAAATCCTCTGATAACCTTAACCAACTTCCTGTATTGTTCCCTGGATCCTGTTGTTTTATGCAAAAAGATGGTTACCACATCAAAATGTACGATTTTGCATACTGTTTATCGTGTCTTTAAACATGGACGAAAGGGGCAACTTCACAGTCACAGGCTGTTTCTAATACAGCGACTATACTTGCATTTCATGATAAGTGTATGATGGTCATGAAGGTTACATTAATTATGGCGAAATGCACCGTGGTGACACTGGAGGCTGAGGTTTGGAAAGAAAACCTCAGCCTCCAGTGTCACCATATACACCGTATACCGTGTATTTTTATATACGGTTCAAGGTGAAGCAAGGAATAATTCCTGGAATCTTTTCCTTTGTAACAATTTTTCTTATGTTTCACCTTTTGAATTTATATTATACAGCATGTAAAACCTGGGTGAGATGCATGCAAAAGAGCAAAAAGATCTTGTATTTGTTATAATTGCTAAGGTTACATCTGCATTTTTACTTGTAAACTATCCTTTTTTTCAAACCCACACAGGTTCCAAATAGGATTATTGATTATTTCTGTTGTCTGTCTTTTTGTGAAACTATAATCTAAATGTATCCCATTCTGACCCAACAGCTCTGTCTAAGGGTCTCGGTCTCTTTTTTGCCATAAAAGAGAACATGGAAAAACGAATAAACTACAAAAAAAGCCACCTCGCTTACAGGTAGACAGAAAGACATGTTAAAGAAAATATATTTAAGCAAGAATCCCGGCAAACATGCCCGAGAGACTGCAACACTTAGGTCTGTCATAAACACACCTTCAAGGCAAGATATTAAAAAACGTAAAGCTGTAGCTGACTATGCAATCAACCTACGTTACCCCAAAGCTTACAAAGTTATGGCATGTCTTCATTTATTAGTCACATGGTGGATCATCAAATATAATTAGTTGAACAACAGAATAGCATCTACTGCAGGGCTTTGGGACATGTGCCAAATACTTGAAGTTCTATTTTATATTTTTACTTTTCTATTTTGCTGTTTTCTTTTAATAAGAATCGATGCATTCCTATAAAAATGCTCATGTCAGCTTTAGGTTTCCGCTGATTAGAACTGGTGGTGCAACTCCCACAAGGCCGTAAGATGCATCTACATATATTCAGCCACTGTTAGACAAGTTGGATCCACCTTTTATGTCAGGGCTTGACTGGGCTTTCCAGAAGATCGGTAAAGCAGACACATCTTCAAGGCTAATCAGCCGTGGTGCTCCGTGGCGTTTGCTCTATATAAATATTGACTTTATAAATATTGATCTAAACCCTACATGCTAATGTGAACTTTGAATCCACACCGCATAGTTAGCATTACTGTACTGTAGTTTCAACTGGGGGCCGACACATCCGACACAATCCAAATAATGACGGGGATTGATTGTTATAAAACAACACGTAAATGAATTAATGGTTGGGTGGGACTTTTTTTTTAATATTACCAGTAGCAGTCAATCAATCAAATGAAAAAAATTCAAAAGTCCCTTCGCAATTTTGCATCCTCARTGTCTTGAGATCATGTTGTCTCGGTTTAGTGGCGATTGTATAAACAATCAGTTCAATTCAATTTTATTTACATAGCACTTTTAACAATGGTCATTGTCTCAAAGCAGCTTCACAAAATGAAAAGAAAATTTATGGAAGTGTGTAAAAGTGAGAAAAAATGTGTTTAGATAATAATGAGATTGTCCCTGATGAGCAAGCCAAGGGTGACGGTGGCAAGGAAAACCTCCCTGAGATGGCAGTAGGAAGAAACCTCGAGAGGAACCGAACTCAACCGGGAACCCATCCTCATCTGGGTGATAACGAACAACAGGAATTATATAACGGCATCATGTGTGTTAGGCTGCTGGAMGTTCAGTATAAGAGAAGTTGTCCAAGTTATCATGGAGTACAGATCAGCACAGGGATGAGTCAGCAGGTGTGGAGGACACAAGAGGGGGGGGTGTCTGGATCACTTGGAGCTCAGGAGCAGCATGTGTAGATCCAAACCATCATGAAGCAGAACCCAGCTGGGGATGGTTCTCCTCTGGATGCCTCAAGATCCTCGCAGAGTTGGCCTCTGYCTACTGGAGCTGGCACAATCTTCAGATGCCTCCAATCATTGGGTGAGCTTTGCAAATAACCTGGCTTCCTGTTGGATAGAGCCCATGACATGCATAGCATGTACCCTTCCTCAGATCTCTGCCTCGATACAATCCTGCCTCAGAGGTCTACAGACAATTCCTTGGACTTCATGGCTTGGCTTGTGCTCTGACATGCACTGTTAACTGTGGGATGTTAATTAGACAGGTGTGTGCCTTTCCAAATCATGTCCAATCAACTGAAGTTGGTTACCACAGTTGGACTCCAATCAGGTTGTAGAAACATCTCAAGGATGATCAGTGGAAACAGGATGCACCTGAGCTCAATTCTGAGTGTCATGGCAAAGGCATGTCTTACTCATTTTTCAGGTCCTTATTCCAACCAGAGAATATGTATATTTATACCTTGTGACATTCTAGCAGAATGCAAGTAATAGCTAGAATGCTAACTAAAGATGTGCTAAAAAGTGGCTACAAACATTTTAAGCTATGATGTTGTTGARACACATCACACTTTCCTTGAACTCACTTTTCTATTAAATACTATTTAAAATCCTARTTTTATGTGTCTAGTTTTTGAGCTGTCAGTTTAAATGTATTTAAATGTTTGGTTGGTTGTTAGCTTTAGCCAACATAGCATTTTTGTAATGTTTTGTGCTTCTGAACATTTACAGTTGTGAAAACCTAAAATTATTCCTCTAAATAAAAAGTACGCAGACTAATGCTAGCCTGTGTGCTTGTAGAGGTCTGATAATTAATTCTACCTGAATGATAAAGGAGCCTGAAAACTGGCATTGGTACAACTGCACTGCCAAATGAGGTAAACACACAATCACACCTGGCAGACAAAAATGTAAACAACGTAGTGTTCATCTGCAAGGTCAGGCGGTGTGTGAATATGTGCGTGTGTGTGTGTGTGTGTGTGCTTGTTTGCATTTGTGAAGTTTGTTTGCTCCCATTATCTGCTGTTTATGTTTGACTAATTCACTTTGAGAAGTCCTTGAGCACTTTGTGCTGAGAGTGAAGAAAGTAGTGTGTGTGTGTGTGTGTGTGTGTGTGTGTGTGTGTGTGTGTGCGCGTGGTCCTGCATGCACTGGGGGTGCGGCGGTGTTAATTAGCACTACAGCACGATGCTAATTGATAATCTACTAAACTCAGTCAGTCAGGAAGGCCTGATTGTTATAAACCAAAACACATTAAGAGTAATAATGCCAAGAGCTAAGACCTAAACCATGCTGAACTGTTAAGTCTGCGTGCCACGCCATGCATTTCGAATGCTAATGCTGGCAATAACAATACTATACCGCTTCATTTCCACCTCAAATCCTGCCATCGCATTAAAGTCCGACAAGCTTCCCGTTAGCCATTCGGCCCTTTTAAAATAGCCGGAATAAAGCGCTCTGAAAGAAATAAATGCAAGCTGTTGTTTTTAAGCTCACTGTTTGAAACCAATGAAACGGACAAAGCTATCGGCATGCTGAGCATTAGGTAAACGGTTATATAGTTAGCAACCACTAGTGAAGCACTTTAATTATCAATTGGCCCCTTTTGCAGTGTCCAAAGAATGAACGTCTTTGTCTCTCAGGAACGCCAGCCAAATATGACTCATTATTTAGGTGTGCCATAACTTTCAATTCCTTGTTTATACTGGCTAATGTAACAATGATTGATTCTGACATTCCTAATATCCAAGTAAGCCCTAAAGATAAATTCACTGGTTTTGGTATGATTTGGCTGAAATTAGCTGCAGACCCAACCCAACCAAGTGTCCCCTCAAAGCCATGTCCACAGGCGAGAAACTACAGGGAGCATGATTGCAGTAKCATCCACTCACTGCTGGAAAAAAATAAAGAAATCTTGAATGTGTCTAACAAAAGTGGTTTAGCAGTGCAGATTGGACTAACTGCGGTTCCCGAATTGCCGGTAGTGTGTGAATGAGCGCGTGAGTGTGCGTTTGTGTTGGTGCCCTACGATGGATTGGGACAYCGTCCAGGGGGTACCCCGCCTCGTGCCCCAAGACTCCTGAAATACTGTAGGCCTCAGGCCCCCCRTGACCCTGAATACAGGATAAAGTGGTATAGGTGAYGAGTGAGGTGTAYGAGTGAGTTTGTAATAAAATTAAGATTATTAAGAACATTTCTAGATATTATTCAGAACTCAACTTTGTTTTTCTGGCAAATCTCAAATAAATGCTAAAAATGAGAGCAGCTTCATCTGCCAATGTGACATTTCCAAGCTTTACATTTTTGTAAAAAATTTAATTTTTGTTTGTATGCTTTATTGGCATGCTATGGTGCACGGGTGCCTTGGCAACAGTTTACTTTTTTGTCTGTGATTTGTGCTGCATTGGCTCGGCTTGGTACCGGACTGGACAGGCTGGCCTTTGGGCCCCCATGGGCACGGGTGAGCCTTGGTTATCCATCACACCAGTTTGACTGTGTGAAGTTGGTGATGAGTGTTGTTGAGTTCACCAGTTAGTGGTTATAATGTTATGGCTGATTGGTGCTGTTTTTGTACTGCTATTATTATTATTATTGAATTACAGGAATTCCTTCCTACACCGTTTATAACCTTTTCACATGCATGCCCAACGTATGCTACCATATAATTTACTGATCAGGGTAAACTGGCCTCTCCGGTTCAACGTAAGCGTTAATAACAACGTTCACCAACAAACACAACATTCCCCGACTCGTTCCAGGGCTCAGGCATTGCTGTCATCCAAAACCAGCTGGATTCCACTTATCTAGAGACAAGATCCGGATATTAATTACACACACAGTCATTTCCTAACGTTTGGTTGGAACGGTACACCAAATTTCTAAACTAAACTAACCAAGATCACTGCAGTACAACAGGCCAGGACATGGTGATAAGACACGTGTGTGCTGCTTCGTGTTAGTCTCTCTGTCGGGTACGTTTTCACTTAAATGCCCCAGGGAGACTGAACCTTTGATTGCTTTCTAATGAGGTTAATGAACATAATGCGCATATGGAAAATCTGAAGAATTGTTCATTTTCCACCATCAAAATCCTGTACMTTCACCTATTTCATGGATGATATCTCAAAAAAGTCTCAAAAGCAGACATTCYYTCCAATGGYTCARMTCATGTCCAATATGTTCTGAGCACTTTTCTGCCCACCAGCTTCAGAATTTTAAAGAATCCGCATGTTTACTTCATTTTGGTTTTCTTTTG
>QMIH01001122.1:10541-29505 GCA_003987875.1 Clarias batrachus | reverse complement strand
AGTGCACAGGAATAAACCAAAATGGTGGGTGAAACAGGAAGCACATGGACCCATGACAGCTACAACGCTTTAGTCAGTTTAATCAGTAGCTGCGTTCCAATTGGCAAGTAGTTCCTTACAAAGTGGACTGCACAGGGTCTCCAGCCATGTTAAGTCCAGGAGGGAAACTGCTCAGTCCAAAGGGAACAGTGGTTCATCACCTCACCAGAAGCAGAAATGACAAATTCAAATTCATCAATTTGGAAATTCAAATTAAATTCCGTCCGAAAAATGGAATTTAAAAAGTGTTTTACGTATGTATTTTCATTATTATGAACAATAACATAATATTAATATGGCAAAATAAGAATAATAAGAGTAATTAAGGGAAATTTTAAATGTCATTAAAAATCTATTCAATCAACAAATCCTTAATATTACATAGGCTGTAAAAAAACAACAAAAAAAACACAATGATGTAATAATCATTTCAATCATTTGTTCAATTATTTTAACATCATTGTAACAACTTAAATTTAAAAAAAAATCTTGTTAAATAATTTCATTATTGAACAATCATTTTTCTGTACATCTTGTACAAATGTATTTACCTGTTATATACATTTCAATAGAATAGGATTTCCATAGTGTGAAATGTCCACAGTAGCAGCAGCGGGTAAACGAGGTGCTGACATTACCMTGAAGGTGAATGGTGGAGTTTTGTCGAAGGGCATTCCCTGCACAGGAAAAAGGGAGAACTGAGCACACTTTAAAGTACACTGTTGAATGGAACGAAGTCATGTGATTCACCACTTGATGATCTCTGCTCTGGGGAATCCTTAAAGGTTCGCCTGGTTTCAGAGAGTTTTACTTTCAGGAGGAGCTCCAACTAAAAGTATTTTAGGAATCTAGCAATCCATGACTATCCCATAACTCCTTCAAGAACTATTTCGAGGCTTKTTATGTYGATCACAAATTGCAGAACCTAAGAGGAATGAAACAAACCTACTACACTGGAAAAAAAACAAAAAAACAAACAACAAAAAACCTTACAATTCTGGTTCCCAACTACATTTTTCTAAACTTATCTAAAAATCAGGAGGTCATGTGGGAAATACTGTAGATACCAAACATGAAAGAATTTAAAGTGTCCAGGTTCCACATACTTGGATCTTCTTTAGATTACAAATCTGGTTAAAGGTTGTGACCTTATGACTTACTCAGACAAAACACTTATAATAAGCACATTTTCTTTTATAAATCGACTTAAACAGAACAGATGCATTTTGCTCAGGAATGTCGTTCCACCACACTGTAGAAAGTGGACAGGATGTGGAATTCGAATGGAATTAAGAAAGGAAAAAAAAAAATAGCACGTGTATGAAAAATGCAACGTGTGGAGAGCAAAATGGAAGAGGATCCCTTTAAAGAAACACATCAGGCACGAATTGGCCTTGCGGCTCTGTCTTTTCCACAAGCTTAAAAAAAATGCTAACTAACACATGACCTTTGAGATGACCTTCGGACTCTCAACGCTCTTCCTCTCCCTCCATCAGTCTTCTTGTCTACTGACGCTACACATCAATTGAAAAAAAAAAGAATAAATTTTTATCTTATGGGTTGACTGTACCTGTGTAGTCGCTAAGTGATAAAATGATTCATGCTGCATAAAAAAAAAAAGATTAGACTGTGAAATATGAATTCATAGCTAAATTGCATTTGCTTTCTATGGGATAAAAATCTATACAATGATTACAAGACAAGACTTGCTTTGCCTCGTGCTTAAATAGTGAAGTTGAGGTTCACTGGGATTCTCTTATCCTGCACAGGGTATACCGTGGATGGGATGCCAGTCCATCACATGGCACAAGTATACACTCCACAATTTGGAAACACCAGTTAACATAATCTGCTCCAAATCTGTCTTTGGACTGTAGGAGGAAACCCAGAAAGCACGGGACTGGAACATRCGCACAGACCCGAGGCGCGGCTTGAACCCTCGGCCCTGGAGGCGGTGCCAACCACTACGCCACCATGCTGCCTGAGGATGAACTTGACTCTTATACATTTTGTAACTGAAATAGTGCTATTTTATCTTTTTTAAAAATTAATTAATTAATTTATTTATTTATTTATTTATTTATTTCCTCCAGTTGACGCATCATTGTATTTGTGATATCCGATAGCCCGTGATTCCGTCTGACCTGCAGTACACCAAACGGGAGCGAACATCTGAATTCAAACCCTTCAGCGATTATTCCTGTGTCAGACATCATTTCAACAGCTCAATTATTTCCACAAACTCCACCCTGTGGAGACACAGTTATTTTCCTCTCGGTTCTTCCTGTTTATCTACTGGGGCTTCCCGTCTCATTTATCTCGCAGCCCAGATGCAGTGCTCTGTGAAATTATTCTGTTATTTATTTTTTTCGACATGATGAACCCAAACGTCGGAGCTGCAGGATGGGCTCCTAGCTGGAGCCGGCCCACTTTCCCAACAGAGCCGAGGGTAAATATTATCTAAGATTAGATGTGCAGGGTAAAAATGGCAATAAAAGTATTCCTTGTGACCAAGAGGGGATTTACGATGGTTAATCAGTTGGGTTCGTTTATTTGCATGATGCTCGTCCCAGGTCGGTCATTCTAAAGATCATTCCGGCGCACTGTACTGTACTGTATGTCTTTGCTTGTAAACTGTAAGGATTTATAATCCACCCAAGTCAACCAGAAGACAGATTCCATTTTGAGCCTCACCATGGTTCGTCCTCATGCCATCTCAGGAAAGGGTTTTATTTATTTATTTATTTATTTATTTCATTTTCACCTATGGATTGCTAGTTACGAATCCATATTTACATCTTGATTTTTGTAAAGTTGTTTTGTACTTTTCCTGATATGACCCGAAATAGACTCATACCCAGCTCTCTATTTCAGCAAGCGTGGGCTTTACAGCAATCACTCAATATGATTCACTTTATCATGTCAATATGTCTGAATCCTTCTTTCTCTCTCTCTTTCTTCCTCTCTATTTGTCTTTGGCTGTCTCGGTCTCTCTCTCTCTCTCTCTTTTAGTGATTCTCCATTTCTCAGTCTCTCCCCCTGTTCGACATGATGTTGTGTAGGTTTCGCTCCATCACTTCATCTTTACACACCTGACAGCACGTCATTACAGAACGGAGAGTATTATTCTTCTCTGTCTCGCATCTTCGGGCTTGAGTTTTCTTTTCCCGAAAAGTCGAGAGATTTTYWWAAAAATAAAGGAGTATAAAATCATTGCATACAGTCTGCCTGGTGTATTGGTGTATATAGCAGAGTAGGCTGAAATGATTGCAATGAAAGGTAAAGGTTTTGCCACGATCAGGTTTATATTAAATCGTCATCTATTTTTATACTCGCTTTTTAAAAAAATAAAATAACAGTGTTCTTAACATGTCTCCTGTCCTGAATTCTGCTATTTTTATCCTTAATATGATGGTGTAGGTACTGTACAAGGCTCCTCCAGCGCTGTAACTGGTGTAAGTGTGTGTGTCTTTTGATTTAGATGGATGACTGCAGCGTGCTCAATGGCTTAGCCTCCACACACAGGCTGACACACTCAATAGCCACTGACAAATGAGAGCCTAGAGCCCATCTTCCACCTCTCTCTCTCTCTCTCTCTCTCTCTCTCTCTCTCTCTCTAATGTTGTCATGTGAGCTTCACACATTTGTCCGGTTCAGGTGTCACATATGGCACTGCGGTAATACAATTCCCGAAAACTCATTTTCCAACGCCGGGACAATGGCTCGGATCCTCTCACCTCCTTGACCAGRGATTAGGTTGATGCTGTTTCCAGATGTCTCTTCTAAACACTAACATCATAATATCAACATGATCTTTATTTCCTTTATTTCAATCAAATTTGAAGCATGCGACAATTTCAACCCTGTTACGGTATAATAAAAAAAAAGTTGATTAAATATGAGCTTGTYGTAGTGACTAACAGGTCATTTAGCCATGATTAGCATCGATACTTCATTTTCTTTCAAGGCTCACAGAGTTGAATCGTCAGGCTTTTCCTTCTTGCTAATACAGCGTTTCATTATACTGAAGGGTGATTATCTAGGTGAACTGCACTTGGATCAATATTGATCACAGTGCCAAAGAGACCAGAAAAAGGACGCACTCTCTATTTTCAAGGATCTATTTGCCTTAAATGCTTCTCTCTGACAATCTAATCCTCCAATAACACACAGTGTAGGTGAAATCATGCAGGTATTACAATTTATCCTTATGTTTTTGACAAACAGTTATATAGTATAGTACATGATAAATACCTCCTTGTGTGTGTGAACAGTTTGACAGCAAAATGAGATAAATGCAGTTTTCTCTTACCTTTTTTGGCAAATTATTATTATTATTATTATTATTATTATTATTATTATTATTACGTGGCACTGAAGATTATCTGTAACACAATATATAATTTGAAAACCATTATATAACCTTATTTTAGAATCTTTCAACTTCCAAGTTTTTAGCAAAGCAGTGATGATTCGTCCTGTGCAACACGAGTGGTTTAAATGTGATCAAAGGCTTTTCGGAGAATGCTGAAGCCAACATAAAGGACATTTACACCACTGGAGTCAATGCAGCAGTAATAAACGACAGGTACGGGTTACTTAATATCCGCTATATGCCCTGTGAAATACTGTATGACACTGTAATACAATCTGGATGTTGTACTTAAAACACTGTACTTAATATATGAACTTGTAAACTTATAAAGCCAAACTACTGTATGTGAATTACAATACCTTAAAAATATGCACAAACAGTGTGTTCGCTGTGTGTGGGAAGCTGTTGGTTTTACCTGTACTATTTCATCATGTACAAGCGAAACTAAAAACTGTCCGAAAGAAGATGTTTATGAGGCTGTAAACTAAACTTTTTGCATTGCTTATTATGGTTCTCATGATTTTTAGCAACCTTTGTAAACATTTATATTCACCAAAACACAACAATTTTATACTTGATTTAATTTGCCTGTACTTTCTGTTCGACTCACTATACGTAATCACAATCAAAGCAAGGGTTTATGATTTCTTAACTATTTTTCWACTAATATACAATATCGTTGATAATAAATTGCATGCTTATATAACCACAAACACAAGTACAGGCTGATTTGTCCATTTTGACAAAACTGTAGGAAGGTGGAATTAGAGCGTTATGAAAAATCACAGAAAATTCACACTTTAGGCGTTTGTGCTTTTTAAAATCCTTGTGATTCAACCAAAACCATGCAAAAAAATCTCTTTCAGTTTGCAATATTTTTTGCTTCATTTGAAAAAACAAACAAACAAACAAACTAACTAAAAAAAAGAGGAGTTATCTCATTTTGCTGCCAAACAGTTGACGCAAAAACATCTCAAAAGTTACAAATGACAAGAAAACCTACTGGTTATCCAGGAATTATAGATCTACAATTATTTCCACAAATTGAGTCAGAGAGCTGAGAAGTCCTCCAGCTGTGGACACTTCACACACACTCTCACATAATCGGGATGGACCATATCTTCTTAGAGATCTTTTAAAATAGCAAGTAGCCCGACTTGTTGGAAATCTTGATTTAAGTACTATTTATTATGCATAGCATACAATATCATTTGTATATCTTAATAAACTCATTATTAATATATACTATATTGTATTATTAAAAACACTGTGAATAATACTATACCCATAGTGTATCACAGTACAGTGTATGCATTATACTGTAAAATACCGCTAGTCAGTCATACAGTACTACAACCATAGGGATTCATCGTAAAGCCATAGTAGCCATTAGTGATGAGTCGTTCATGAACGATTCGTTCTTTTTTTTCAAGAACGAGTAGTCTTGGAGAGTGATTTGTTCATTTTCTACTGGATGCGCATGCGCAAATCATCGCAAGACCTCTGTAGGTTATGTACAGGAAACAGAATTAAACGGTTCTCAATGACTCTTCTAGTCCGAGTCGTTCGTTCTTTTGTCACGTGACTCCCATAGATKATATGCAGTGCAATAGATTCAAAAGGTCGAATGACTCAGACTAATATTTTCATTATTGGAACTATAGCCAATAATAAGTTTGTGTATGTAGACGTGTTGGGGGTCTGTTCATTGAAAATGTAACATTTTATTTAATTTCTGATCAAAAGAACGAAATAAACTAAATGACTCAAAAAAGGATTTGTTCATTTTGATGAATGAGAACGAGTCACTAAAATGATTCAAACTTCCCATCACTACTAGCCATCATCATGTATCCAGCGAGTGTCCTACTTGCCTTACTCAAGCTCTAAAGAAGGAATTAAACACTCTCTTACCTCACTATAGAAGTTCTTTAAGACAAGAACACTTTGTAAGCCTAGTAGTATACTCAAAGACCCTGCCTACCCAGGACATCCCCTCTTTACCCTGCTGCCTGCCGTCAGAGGCTGTAGAACTATCAGAACTCACACCTCAAGATTCAGAAACAAATTTCCCCTACGGCCATCACTGAACTGTACTCTGCAGAACATTGCCTCCCTTCCACGAACCACCTTGCACCGGTCTCTACCGACAACTCTCTAGGACTSTTTAAAACCGCAGCCAGTGCAATGTTGTTCTTTTTCATATTAAAGTTTTATTTAGTAGGTGCTTATTAATTAATGAATTTATTTATTTCTATTTTCGATCCCACTTATCATGTACAGAGTCACGTGATTCCAGGAGGCTTCGGGCACAAGGTGGGATACACAAACTAACACATTTATGGGCAATGTGTCTTTGGACTGTAGGAGGAAAATGGAGTACCCCACCAAGCACGGGGAGAACATGCAAACACCAAGCACACAGACCCGAGACAAGAATCAAACCCTTTCCCCGGAGGCCACAGTACTATCCACTATGTCACTGCATTATATTGTATGTGCATCGTACATTAGCATAGATATAGTACGTACATCACAGTATAATTACATTGTATCTGAGTAGAGCCATAATGGACTGTGATTAAACCATGGCGTATTACAATAAAAGGTTTACCCATGTTGTATCAGAGTTAAACCATAGTGTATCAGCATACAGTATAATACAGTCATAATGTGTCATGGTAGGGCATTGTGTATCATAATATAACCATAGTGTATCAGAGCATAGAAATTGTGTCAAAACCATAGAACAGTCTTACTGAATTGTAGTTAAACCACACTGACATCAGAGCACAGGCCTAGTGCATCACAGAAAAACCACAGTGTATTATGGCAAAACCATAGTTTAGTGTAATATAACCATAGAGCATCAAAATACAGCCATTGTGTATCATACTTCAGCCAAAGTGTTTCATTATAAAATCAGAGTTTTGGCTCCTCAGTTGGACGGCGGTAAAGCGCTCACCACTATCATCCAGAGATCAGGAGCTCGATTTCCGGATGGTGCTACAGCGACCCGCACCTCAGAGCCTAGAGAGAGCAGATTGGCCCAACCACATCCATCATTATGAAACTAGAATTTATTGGCTATGATGTGAGAAGAAGGGATTGAATAGCGATGTCCTCCCGAACGGTATGTGAATGACGGTTCAAAAAGTTGCGGTTGGTGGCTGATTGATTGCGGCTATACTATCACTGTATGTACTACGGCTATACTATAAAGCAATATGGCTATACAATGACGCTATAAACTATGGTAGCTGTTGCTGATGTGGGAGTCCCCTAATGATAGGTGTGAATCGGACCTGACTACATTAGGGAGAGAGTTTGGGGGGAAAAATTGTTTATCCTAGTAAAACCATATTTTACATTTTATGGTGTATCATACTCGGAGTTGATGGCCTCCCGCTGCATGCTTTGTCTTCAGTGCTCTTCAACTCCATCCTTCATCCATCTGTGCAAATTGTACTGTATAGTTGTCATTGGTGTCATCTTTGTAGCATGGTGGGAAACCATAAATTGCAGCAAAGAGGATGTGGTTAAAGATGGTACAAGTGCATCACTTGTGATGGAGACCATGTTAAGTAGTATTTTTATATAGAGGAAGAGTTATTCTAACAACACATGCAATTTGAACAATCTACTAGTATGTCAGCTAACAAAAAGGTTGTCGAAAGATGCGCACTTTTGCATTACTTTCGGTACAGCCCTTGTAGAAAAACACTATGGAGTACAAAAGTGTATCATAATAAAATCATTATGTGAAATAATAAAGCCACAAATAATTGGTGATATACTGTATACTGTATGGATATTGTGTGTTTGGGCTTCAGAAAAACAAARAGTCATCATTACATTCTGGTTTGTTTATCTGTGTGTTCTGGTAAAGCTTACTTCCTAAGAAAATCAGCTTAACCGTACTGGTGTGCTAATGCTGAGGATAAGCTCGGTGATTCAGGGTTTCTGTCTGAGGCATTCAGCCTCTTCCTCTGGGAAATAATACATTTGGCTGTCACTCTCGTCTGCACGAGTTGCAGTAGCTATCAGACACAGGCTCTGCCCRATGTGCCTGGCAGTGCCAAGTCCTCTCGGGAAATCGTTCCAGCCATTGTGTCGAGGCAGTCCATGTGCATGTGCTTTTTATTTCTTCAAATAACTAGCCCATTTTCATTCAAGTGTTTCTTTAGAATAAAAAAAGGTATATTAGATATGTATATAATATATACATCATATGTTGTATATATATTCAGTACAGACCATAAATGTGGACACACCTTCTCATTCAGCGAGTTTTCTTTATTGTGTTCTTTATTGTGTTCTTTATTGTGTTCTTTATTCTGTTCTTTCTTGTGTTCTTTAGCCCAAACGCGTCTCTTCTGCTTGTTGTCTGTCCTTAGCAGTGGTTTCCTAGCAGATATTCTAGCATGAAGGCCTGATTCACACAGTCTCCTCTTAACAGTTGTTCTAGAGATGTGTCTGCTGCTAGAACTCTGTGTGGCATTGACCTGCTCTCTGATCTGAGCTGCTGTTAACCGCCGATTTCTGAGGCTGGTGACTCGGATGAACTTCTCCTCCGCAGCAGAGGTGACTCTTGGTCTTCTTTTCCTGGGTCGGTCCGCATGTCAGCCAGTTTCTTTGTAGCGCTTGATGGTTTTTGTGACTGCACTTCAAAGTTTTCCCAATTTTTCGGACTGACTGACCTTCATTTCTTAAAGTAATGATGGCCACTCGTTTTTTTCTTCACTTAGCTGCTTTTTTCTTGCCATAATACAAATTCAACCTCTTTGAACAAGAAGGTGTGTCCAAACTTTTGGTCTGTATTCTACAGGGTGGGCCATTTATAWGGATACACCTTAATAAAATGGGAATGGTTGGTGATATTAACGTCCAGTTTGTGGCACATTAGTATATGTGAGCGGGCAAACTTTTCAAGATGGGTGGTGACCATGGTGGCCATTTAGAAGTCGGCCATCTTGGATYCAACTTTTGTTTTTTCAATAGGAAGAGGGTCATGTGACACATCAAACTTATTGGGAATTTCACAAGAAAAACAATGGTTTTGTTTTAACGTAACTTTATTCTTCCATGAGTTATTCTTATAAAATGTGTTCAATGTGCGGCCCATTGTGATGGATTGTCAATGCAACCCTCTTCTCCCACTCTTCACACACTGATAGTAACACCGCAGGAGAAATGCCAGCACAGGCTTCCAGTATCCGTAGTTTCAGGTGCTGCACATCTCGTATCTTCACACCATAGACAATTGCCTTCAGATGACCCCAAAGATAAAAGTCTAAGGGGGTCAGATCGGGAGACATTCAACTGGCCCACGACGACCAATCCACTTTTCAGGAAACTGTTCATCTAGTAACGCTCGGACCTGACACCTATAATGTGGTGGTGCACCATCTTGCTGGAAAAACTCAGGGAACGTGCCAGCTTCAGTGCATAAAGAGGGAAACACATCATCAAGGCCTATTTTTCACTTTCTCATCCTTTCCATTCCCCAATTTCACAGTTTGTTTATCAGTAATTTCTCCCGCATGTGAAATGGAAACCAAGTATGAAGTAGCATAAGTATCGCGTTCTGTAGCAGAGAACATTTTGTCGAACGTCACGTAATATTAATTATGTATCGACTCCTTGCGTGCCTTTTAATGCATTGCCTGATTGGCTCTTGCAGGAATCTTTAAGCAATATCAATACCTTGTYTGTCTTCTAATTGCATATCGATTTCTGTTTATTAAGTCTGTAATTTATTAGTTGTCCATGTGGATGGCAACTGTGTAGAATATATAAAATCAGTGGTCTTCATTTGTCTGTGAAACTAAGACAATTTTTTTTTTTTACTTTGACATGGTTAACACGGTTGGATATGAAGCTCATGGATGTGAKAGTGCGGTCAGATAAGAAGCCACAGGACAGTGAACGAGTAACTTCATTAATGGGAATATGAACGATGCATTTACAGCAAAGTATTCAACCATTAAGGATTAAATTAGATGTAAGGGTTAAATGATGACTTAGAGAGTAAATTCAAATACTGACACTGATATGAATATTTGGAGGCCTCATCACTTACAGAGAGTACCATTACGTTGCATCCTTAATACACAGAAGTACTAACAATGCAAAGTGAGTTTGAAGCGACCTGACTATCTGTTTGTCTTTTTTTTTTGTTCTTTTCTTATTAAAGACAAAAAAAATCACACATTCATCATACAGTAAAGAACCATTTAATTTATCCTGGTCAGGGTGAAGAAATGATGATAGAAGAATCTAAATGCTCTAAATGCAGTGTCTAAATGCTCTCTCTAGTTTAGTCACAAAACACAGAGATATATAAGTACTAATTCATTTCCTGAGTCTGCTACATCAAAGCCGTTCGCATTTTCTGGGAAAACAAAAGTGTTCCAGGAAAACAAWAGGGTTCCGGCAAGGCATAGGAAGTATTACCATATAAGGAATAAGGAGGAAATGTGGGGGACCATGGAAAGAGGAGATCAAACAGAGAAGAGCCTGGGAAATGTAACAGTCTTTGGGTGGAGGAAAACTGGRAAACCTGAAAGAAACCCACGTGGACCTGTGAAGAACAAATCCAAATATGACAAATATGACACTGCAACAAGGCTTCCTAGGAAAGTCTTAATCTTCGGTTATTCCATAGAAGCAGTTATTSAGTTAAGATCTCCGTAATAATGAGAGCGATGCCAGCTAGAGATTAGATTTGTGATYCGAAAGATAAAACGGATGGACGAGCTCAGAATCACAGCTCTGGTAAACAGTTTGTTAGACACAGTAAAGAGAAACTTGGGAAAGTGCTCTCTAGTGCATTGAGACAGGAACAGCCGGCTGCTGAGCGAGCTCCACTGGGAATGGACTGGATGGCAGGAGTTACTAATGATAGCTGAGAGCTTATCCAGTATCTCTCTCTCTCTCTCTCTATCCTCATCTCCAGAGTATTAGTATGGAGCACTAGGACTGAGACAGCATTGGTGCATTTATGTGCCTTTGGCAGAGATGGTACTCGCCACCTCTAGTGCAGTTACATCTACACCAAAGGACTTTTGATTCATCTCTGAGCCATGTCAGTGACTTCTTTCATGGTTAAGTCATCCAGGCATATCCGTGTGAAACATTTTGGTTTCTTTTCTCAAATGAATCAGCCTATGACTTGTGCACTGTCTGACATTTCATTCTTTAGATATGCAGCAGAATCATGATTCTGTTGCTTTATAAAAAAAAAAAAAATTCATAGAAATTATTGATCTTCAATAACCGATTAATGAGGTTATTGAAAAAAAATAAACTTTTTTCGTTATTTTAACACACTCAGAGAGGTCCCCACTGGGTGTGTGCACAAATAAAAAATGTGAGTGAAAAAAATCTTTTTGTCAAAACAAGCTAATTTGATTTTCTCCCTCTCATATAAGAGGTCCCCCTTCCCTGGTTTRTTGCTCAGCTGTAACCCATTTATATAGACAATGGAACTATGCATTTGGAAAAGGAGTGAAACTGAGGGAGTTTAAGGTATAAAAAAAAGGGCATTATCTGAGGAATATTTCAGCTGGAGGATTAGGACACACCTTGGGGGAGCTCCTGGATGTGTGTAACCTTGTTTAAGAAATTGTAAAATACCGAACCTTTAACATAACCAATACTTTGGAGATGGGAGGAAACTGGGGAATGAGGAGGAAACCAACACGGACACAACAAGGAGAACAAGCAAAACATCACACAAGCATTAAACTCAGCTTACGGTTGGACCAGGGACTCTAAAGCTGTGAGGTAGCAAGAAAATATTATTTAAGTAGGATTTTAAGGGGAATTTTATTTGTGATCCACATTTGCTTCTTAGGTCCAGTGGCAAACATCAGACTTCAAATACGTCTTGTTTAAATGATCCTGGGTTTGGCGATCCTTGTGAGAGAATGCTTAGTGCTACATTACTGAAGCCTGATTTATGCTTCCGTGTCAAGTCTATGCTGTAGGTCTCAAATAGCCATGTACCCCAAAGCATAGCCTATGGTGCAGCTTGACGTGCACCTTCCCAGAAATGTAACTACATATCATGCCGAYGCAGACCACGAAAAGTGCGTTTGGTGCACCTTGCAGCATCCCATTTCCAGCCTTTTCTTCTATGCTCCCATTTTTTAAACGAGCTGAAGGTCGTACTGGCCATCTCCTCCAAAGCCGTCTCTCATTTCCGCATTGTAGTGATTTCAGTAAAAGTAACTGCTAACATCCATTWKYTCGAACCACAGCAAGTTTCATTCAAGTTTCAAGTAGTGGAGACTCAGTGCACAAGAGTAAACGCTCATAGCGCAATAGACCACTTGCATAGTGTGCAGCATAGACTTGGTGCAGCGGCATAAAGCAGACATTAGCGTGAAAATATCACACTACAGGCTTGACCACTATACCTGTAGACCTTCAGCAAAGTACGTTCCTGAACATGTTCTTCAGTTAGACAGGAAAAAAACTGAGATGCAAGCCTCGTGTTAGAGCATACAATAAGGAAATATTGAAAGTCACGAAACAAACCCTTTCTTCCTATTTCTTCCTGCCTGTCTTACTACTTGAGTTTAAGTACAGAAATTTCGAGATAAATGTACTGAAATCTCATACGAATGCACTCAAGATATCAGGACAATCTCCCCACATGCCTCTCCAACATCATCTCCAATCAAGACACAATAAAATCACCCTCAACAGCTCTGCTGTGAGGAGAAATTACCATGACAACGGACCACAGAAACGGGGGACTTCTGTGTTGTTCAGAGACAGACAAATAGAGTTCTTCAACTCTTCAACAATCAACAGCCCGTGGATGATAAATAAGTAATTTCCTCGCCGGCTTGTCAAGGCGCAGGAGCGTATCCTGCCAACTCCGAGGAAGAGCTGCTGTCGGAAGGATGATTAGACGTTGAAGATGATGGATGATGGAGGCGAAGACTGCAACCGCAGATGCATCTGGGCCTCGTACCAACTGGCAGCACGCCACCGAGACGAGACCACCCTCGACCCGCTCGAAGGGGCAGCCTCATTAACCCAGGCGCTCTGGCTCGACTATTTATCTCACGACACACGTGGATGATAGGTGATTTCACTCTGCCTGCTCGATTTAGCTGCGACTTTCCTCCAGCTAAATAGCCTTACGAGCGTTGCATTTTCTCCCGAGGAATTACATGCCCGATTGCTGGATCTTGAGAATATAATATGGAGATTTCATGGAAGAAGTGCTAAATGTGTGTCAGATAGTTAGGTATCATTTCCTCACATATGTTATGGAGTTTTAATGGCTTCATAATGGTTACGAGTTGAAGAGAGTTCAAATCTACAAAATAGAAAAATGGATACTGAGAGAAACTGAAGAGTTAAGTGTCACATTATGCTTCTCTCTCTCTCTCTCTCTCTCTCTCTCTCTCTCTCTCTCTTTTACATTTTACAGTCCAGAGGGAGAGGCAGCAGTGTCACGGTCTGGCCTTCCTCCCCATCCTTTTTGCATGAACATAATTAGCGCTCTGTGATAAAACAAGCCTTTGGAGACTTGTTCTGGCACAATATATTCAATTGAACTGAATTATAGGGAGAAATAAATCAGTCAGTAGTCATAGAGAAAAAAAGTAATCATGCTATTACAAGGCCAGATAGGAAAAGAAAGGGGAAAAAAAAGAAAATGTTAATTATTTCATGATCACGACTCACCTGTCATTGTGAAATCTGCTGAGCTTCGTTCCTGACAATCCACAGCAAAGATCATGACCTTCAGGGTGAAGGGCAGTAATGGAATAATATGCCGACTGGTGGCCTGTCAACTCCAATCACACAATCTTTTTTTTTTTTTTGGTCCTGTATCTATTTAATGACCAAACCACCATAGCGCATAGAAAAAATACTATATTATACTAGGGTATTTGCTACAACAAATGCTGAGCACCAAATGCTGAGACCTTGACTTTAGCATAGAAAATATATAAATACTTCCTGGAATGCCACTGACTGTTCTAATACTAATTCTTCTTTATGAAAAAACGAATAGAAGGAAGTTGTGAATGAAGCAAGGCAAGTTATACCATCCCATCTTGTCTTGTGATAATTGACCAAGATTGGCTGATGGAGGTGTGGGAGCGCGCTGGAGTCTTAGGTGTGCTTCTGCGGTAAGATCAGAGGTTCAAACTACAGATGTAACCACAGACTGTATGGAGAAAAAAAAAAAAAAAACTGGACAAACCCTCCATGATGTGACCCACAGGTTTTCTGAGGGAGCTCTGGTCATTGCCATCTTTGCAGGACCTGACTCTAAACCCTGGTTAATCCATAAATCAGTAATTGAGGAGAACCAATGAAGCTTGACTGTTGAATAGAACATGCTAACGTATGTCAGTGACCACAGGATGACTAGCTTAGCACTATCTTAGCTAAAATGCTAAGGTGGCTAACATTAATTTATACGCTAACGTTACTTTGCATTTGTTTGAACTTTATCATCTATACCCCACACGTCCTCCTATGTCAACTCCGACATTTCTTGTTGCAAGATAAACAACAACAGTTCCAGTTAGCTGTCACTCAAATTGGCCATGCACCCAATTATGCATAATCTTATGGCTCACAAAGAAAATTCATACAGTTGTCATGAATAAATATATATATATATATATATTGGATATAGCTATAGCTATGGGGACAAAAACTAGTTTTTATATTTTGTTGTAAAATTGGTCATTTTGGGGATTGCCTTACTCCATGGAGCCAATCCACCATCCTAGTGGTCATTTGGTTGTAACACAATGGAACTATTTCCGTCTCTGTATTCTGATTAAGCCTCAGCCTGTTAGTTGGTGTAGTGAAAATACACAATCTTGGCACAGGTTTTACACCAGATGCCCTTCCCGACGCAACCCTMCCATTTTATCATTGTTCAGTTTCATTCATCAGTTATTAGGAATCGAACCCGGACCTTTCACATGGCAGGCGAAACACCTCCCACTCAGCCACCAGTGCCCTATTGCCCTGATGATGTTAAACACAAAATCGCTAGTCTGAAACTTTTTAAGTTGGTGGAACTTTAAGGTGACAGTTACTGTTACTTAAGTACTTACAGTTACTTAAAATATCAAATTTTTTCAGCCAACTTGAAAAGTGTCATTTCTACAAACTCATAAATACCAAAAAGTTCTAAATACTCATCAAGGTCTATTCATTTGAACTAATCGTTAACAGTACTCAATATGTTTAATTACTTTGAGCATTAGGATTTACAGTGTATGGTAAATACATTGCCAAGCTCTTGTCTTGATGAGAACCTTAATAAAAATAAAAAAAAATTAAGACTGTTATGTAGAACAAGCTTATAAGTAGACTTAGAAGTGACATGAGATGTGTTTAAAATGCAAACCAAACGAGATAAACTGGTCAATACATATTAATTGGTTGTGTAAAATAATATACAAGTATGCAGTTCAAGACACAACGCTCATTTTCTTGGTCAGCCTTTGACACAGTGTCACCTGGTGCAATACTGCCCCCTTAATTTATTCTGGTATTGGACCACACTGTTGCACAATGATCATTTCTGAGAATCCTCACAAGCTGTGCTCCGGACGACGGTGGGATACGTGCGGTAGCCATCTTGCGTACTGTAGGTGTGGTTCCTAGGAAGTATAATTCCACCTTAAGAGAATCCTCACACTTCCTATTACTCACACTTTGTCCTTTAGGCATCTCTCTTACTTACCCACTCTCGCTTACACTCCCCCCCCCCCGTACACACACTCACTTTCTATCCCCTTCATACCAGATGCTCTCCCGAGGATATAGCAGCAGGTCCGTTGTCCTACTTTTACCTTTTACACACCATAAGCCAAATACCTGCAGTGTCCATGAACATGCAGTAGCAAGCATTTTCCACCATAATATTCCTGAGTCTTAGTCATGGCAAGTCTCTTTCCTGTTATTTTGCAGTCAGGATGGTGAAGAAATTAGAGTAGATTTAACAGTATTATCATGATCATGCAGCAGCTGGTGCTTAGTTTAAATAAAGAGATTAAATGTTCACATTTCCTCTTTAAGGATTTCAGTTTTCAAAGCGCTGTTGTCTTTTAACTTTAATCCGTGAGAGATGAGAGTTCTAAGAGTTATTAGCTATAAATAGAGGTATCTAATAGGTGACATTGTTATAAGCTGATAATTATTAGAATCCAGAAATAACATCTTGCAGTTGCAAAAGTGTGTGTGTGTGTGTGTGTGTGTGTGTGTGTAAAGATTGTGTAGTAACTGATCATTTGGACAAAATGGAAAAGGAAAAACATTTCTTTGTGATTACAGAGGTTAAGGTTATGGGTTATGGTAAGACATAGGATCTAATGTAGAACATTCTTATTACATATWGCTAGTTCTATGCAAGGGGCGTTCATATCAAATTGGGAATTGATTGTGCAGAAAAAATGAACACTTAAACTTAAAAGACCTTTAGTTCTCTATGTAATCCCCTGCTACACCAATGCACTTATCCCGGCTGGCCTCCCAGGAACTCCTTTAATGTCGCAAACATGTTGAAATGGGTTGTTGAAGTGGTATTGGTGAATGATTTCCACAAAAAGATGCATCTCCTCCGCAAGTCGGTGACAAGTTATCAGTTGATTTTCAAGGGTCAGGGGTTCCATTCACTGAACATTCACAAGGACAACCGCAGTGGGCTCCGAGCCACCTCAGCCGGGATCACCATTCACAGATGTACAGAATGTAAGTTCAACTCAAGTTTGTAGCTAACCACACGGACAAAGAAAAAGTCTTCTGGACAAAGTTTTTAATTAATTTTTTAAATAGAAATATGTTTGGCGGAGTAAAGGTGAGGCATTCAACCCCAAGAACACTGCACTAACTATTAAGCATCATGCTTTGCTGCTATTTTGCTGTCAGTGGAAATGGTGGACTGTGAAAAAGTGCATAAAATAATGAAGAAGGTGGACTACCTCAGAATTCTTAAGAATAACCTCAAATCATCAGTTAGTTACTTGAAACTTGGACAAAATTAAGTGTTCCTGGGAGACATTGACCCCTAACATACATTAATGCTGGATATGGAATAGATAAAGCAGGCTAGCTTTAAGTTTTTGGTACCTCAACCCTTCCTGGACTGTGTCTAAAAGTCAGGTCTGTGCCAGGAATTATTATTATTATTATTATTATTATTATTAGTCGTAGTAGTAGTAAGCAGCCTGGTGACTGAAGCACATTAGACTTCACAATACGTTAATTTTAACATGAATTAGCGCTGCCAAAAATAAAAGAGAATTAATACAAAATCAGGAATACAAACATACAAACAGACCGTTAGAAGTTCAGATCATTATTGTACCTAACATTTTATCCAGCTAATATCCAAAACTTTAATTTATGTAACAAACCGATTAGAAACATAACTCGCTAACTAATTTATCAAACTTATATAAAAGCCTAACACACTAATAATTTCCAATTTTTTTTGTTAATTTTATGAGTTAATTTACAAAACCTAATATACCAAACTAATATACAAAACTTAAACTTATTTACTCAACTTACACTCCAAACTTAACTAAAAAAATATTACAAATTAATAAACAAAACAGACATAACTAGTTTAACAAATTAATATAATCATGTGCTTAATTTAACCTGATATGATACATAACAAACATAACTTTTTAAGCAGCAGCTAAATAAAATATGTTAATTAACTCATTTAACAAACTAATTAAGACAACATAACTAGATATAACAAGCTAAATCATTAAAKAATAAATCATGGACAAAAAGTTGTAGTAGTACTAAACAGCTTGATGACTGAAGCACTTTGGATTTGACAACGCTGCAAAATAAATAAATAAATAAATAAAAACTCTGCCAAAAAAAAAAAGAAAATCAATAAAAATCAGGAATACAAACAGACCATTAGAAGGTGAGCGCCAGACACATTAGTGTAACGGGTTGCTGTGTGTGGTGTGACATCTCGTCGTCTATGTGATTTATTACATCAAATGGGTAAATAGATTGTGTTAGAAATCATTAACATGTCCATCAAATTCTAGCAGCGCAGCACAGAGCTCAGCTTCACTCCCGTGTGCTTCTGCCCAATTTAGCTCCTGTTAATGGCTCCATACCGGCTCTTTACAAGCACATAGGGTACACAAGCAAACACAGTGACAGCAAACAGCTGGGACTGTATCACACACACACACACACACACACACACACACACACACTTTACTGAGTGAACATACACTGCAAGAGACACACACATGCAAACACACGTACAGTACACACACATAGACCTCACTGAGTGGACATATACTGCAAGAGACATACTCACACACACAAACACACACACATACGCACACACACGCACACACACACACACACACACATTCATACACACACACTTCACTGAATGGACTTACACTGAAATAAAGTATACACACACACACACACACACACGCTTCACTGAATGGACTTATACCCTAAATACAGTACACACACACACACACACACACACACACACACACA
>QMIH01001121.1:177010-196473 GCA_003987875.1 Clarias batrachus | reverse complement strand
TTTAATCCAGGTTTCTGTTAAACATAATATATCAAACTCCTGATCTGTGATAGTTTCATTAACAATAACTGCTTTAGATGCGAGAGATCTAATATTTAACAGTCCTAGCTTCAGATCAGGAGTTTGCATGTTCTCCCCGTGCTTGGTGGGTTTCCTCCGGGTTCTCCGGTTTCCTCCCACAGTCCAAAGACATGTAGGTTAGGCTAATTGGCTTCACAAATTGCCTGTAGTGTGCGAATGAGTGAGTGTATGTGTTTGTCTGTGCCCTGTGATGGATTGGCACCCTGTCCAGGGTATACCCTGCCATGTGCCCTAAGTCTCCTGGTATAGGCTCCAGGCCCCCCGTGACCCTGAATACAGGATTAAGCGGTATGGATGATGAGTGAGTGAGACTTTCTGAGTCTTTCTAAATTTRTGTTTAGCTCGGGGAACAGACACAGTCTCAATATCATAAACCCTGAGTGACAACTCTATGCAGCTAGTAGACGGTTCGTTTAGCCTGTCTGTCTGCTCCCTGGCCTTGGCTCTGGATTGTCACCGATTAACTAGGCCTCTTCTGAGACGATGCGCTATACTGCAAGAAATGAGAGCAGCACCTTCCAGAGTGAGATGGACACCGTCCCACACTAACAGGCCAGCTTTGCCCTCAAAGGTCTTCCAGTTCTATATGAAGCCCACGTTGTTTTCGGAGCACCACCTGGACATCCAGCAGTTCAGCGACCATAACCTGCTGTAAGCTATGTCGCCACGTCTCATTTGGATGGGACCAGAGCAAACTACTTCATCAGACATCGCCTTTGCTATTTTAAACATCTCTGTAAAGTTACCCTTGCTAACCTCTGACCTACCAATGCATATATTGTTAGCTCCAGCATGTACAACTATCTTAGAGAAACTTTGCTGTCCTAGAGCCCTAAGATTACCTGCTATCTCCGGTGCTCTGTCTCCCGGGATACACCTGACCACTGCCGCGCGCGCCCCTAAAGGCCTAGCTAATTTCACATGTCTCAGTATAGAGTCTCCTATAACCAGTGCTCTTTCAGGTTTCTCAGCGGGTGCATCACTGAGGAGAGCGAACCTGTTGGGCACGTGAAGCGCAGAAGAGATGTGCCTAGCGTTAGCTTTGGCTGAATGGTATGAGTCTGGGGCTGGTTATCTCCACCTGCGGCACCCAGACTTTCCACTACAGGATTAACGCTGCTCTCGCACTCTCTAACCCTCTCTAAAGTCTGGATGCGCTCCTCTAATGCTGATATCCTCTCCGTCAGGGTGCTAACTAACACACACCTATCACAAATAAAATTATCACTAACGACGGAGGAAGAATGCCTAAACATCCTGCACTCCACACACTGAATGAGCTGAATGGTAGACATGATAACGTACCTTTGTGCCAGAGGTTTAATTATTTGGTAATGGATTCGCTTGTTGTGTTGTTTGTCACATGACACGCGCGTTCTCCCAAAAAGCGCAAAAAAAAAAAAAAAAAAAACGGATAAAGTCCAGTAGTATTAAAGCGTAAAACTAGTTTGTTATTTAAAATGGGAAAAAATATTATTATAAAAACTAAATATAATTTAAACGCTGTTACAAACAAACGAGGAACTTTTGCGGGAACAATACGAAAAAACAGGAAGCTCATCCATCTTTAAAGACATCTCCTGTTACACTGAACTTCCAGTCTTATACAGTATTATGCTGATCAATCCCTGCTATCCGTTATCACCCAGATGAGGATGGGTTCCCTGTTGAGTCTGGTTCCTCTCAAGGTTTTTTCCTTCTTTTTTTACCATCTCAGGGAGTTTTTCCTTGCCACCGTCGCCCTCAGCTTGCTCATCAGGGACAATCTTATCATTTTGATTCATACACATTCATATTTCATACAAACTTAATTCTTTTGATTGTGTAAAGCTGCTTTGCGACAATATCACTTGTTAAAAGCGCTATACCAGTTAAAAGAATATTGAATTGAATTGAATGTACAGTAGATCTCATCCCATTTCCAACTTGCCAGTGCAGTACCAGCATTTGTCCGGCAGATGGCGGTAGAAGAGCGCGGTGTTTCAGAGCCTGGAGACGGAGGTGAAGAAGAAGCTCCGTCGGTAACCCTCATCATTAACACTTTACAGTTTACCTTCTAATTCTGTCTGACTCTCATAAAGGTCCCGATTCATTCTGCGACATTAAGAGCCTGAAGTAAGTTCCTGGTATTTTTCCTGAATGTTTTCCTTCATTTTTAGCTCAGTGTTTTCCTTCTTTAGCGCGTTATCGCTCTTCATGCTGTTTAAAGCCCAGCTGTGTGTTATTATAAACACATAATAAAGCCTCTTATTGTCGGGCTTTAAATAGATCATTATATAATATATTCATTTACAAACAGCGTGTAATCTCTTCCTATAACACTTACATTTTTTTTTATTATACATGTGGCCATTTTGCATAAATCTTCATTAAACTGTTTAATTATTATTATTATTATTATTATTATTATTATTATTATTATTATGCACAAATAACAGTAATCTTTAAGCAAATCCAGGTCTAATTACTGAACAAATATATTAAACCTCACAGAAATATATAACTGGTTAAGTGAAGAAGAATAAAAATATTATATTAATTGTGTCACCATTGTGTTAGTGACCGTTATATTTATTCCCATTATTTTGTATTTTGTATTATACAGATATTTTATTTTATTCTTTCTTAGTTAAATTTATATATAAATTTATTTTTTATTATATATATAATTTAAGTTATATATATATTTCTCAAATTTACTTTTGTTTTAATATTTATTTCCTATAGATATTCTTTCTTAGATAAGTAAATTTTTATATTATTCCTATTAATAGTCTTTTTTTAAGGTCAGGGCAGTTGTCTAAGCATTTCACTGCATATCGTACTGTGTATGACTGTGTATGTGACAAATAAAATTTGAATTAGATCAAGTGTAGTAGGACCTCAGGTAACATTCACACACACACACACACACTACTAGACTTCAGACATTTATTTATTTATTTATTTATTTATTTATTTAATTGGTACAAACCGTCTTCTAGATTTTTTTTTTTTTGGGGGGGGGGGGTTCTGTCTTCATTATTAATTAAGTTCAAACACATTTGTGATCGGTCCTCAGAAGAAGGTGTGTGTGTGTGTGTCTTTGTGTCTTTCTGCAGGATGCTCAGTAAGACTTAGTAGCTAAAAAAAAAACAACATAAAAACCTCATAAAACTGCAAAGATTGTACCTCAGATTACCTATGGAGTCGTCACACAAACACCAAATACTGACTTTGTTTAATTCAACACTAGCTTTACAGTTTTTAGTTCTCCTTTTTGAAGGCCTACTAGCCTTATAGCATTTATTTTCATATATATGTAATGTACATAATTAAACTCCATGCACTCAGCCCCCGACACGGGAATCGAACCCAGACCCTGGAGGGGCAAAAGGCGACCGTTCTAACTACCGTGTGCCACAAATAGATAGATGTGATCGTAATGATGGTAATGATGGTGTCTGTGCAGACAAAGGATGAATGAAGTGGAGCTGTCGTGCCTGGCGTGTGTTAAGATGTTCCTGCATGCGAGTGTGTATCCACGCTGCAGCGTGAACGGTCTGCTGCTGGCTCCTGCCGGAGGAGAAGTGTGTGAGGAGGATGTGTGTGTGACAGACTGTGTCCCTCTACTGCACTCGCATCTTCCCCTGGCCATGATCGCTCAGCTCGCTCTCACACAGGTACACACACACACAAACGCTATTATAAACTCTACATTTGTTTACATTGTTTAATTGATGTTGATGACTTTTTCAGTTGCCTGAAATGTATTACTGTATATTTCTTAATAAATAAATAAACTTTTGGGGTGCTGTGAACAGGCCCTTTGGTTCATCTTCTGTGAGTTTACATTGAATTAGCAATAATGATGATCATGATTAAATCAGTGATCGTTGATTGTGATATGGTAAGATAAGATAATCATGAACTGAGAGCATCACCTGCTGCCGGTTGGCTAGTCCGTGTCGAATAGTGCCGATGTCTTGATAAAAGCCTCATAATATACAACCTTTAGCTCCACTGTAACATGTTAATTCACAGATGATGGTCATTTCTCATGCAGGTGGACGTGTGGTGCTCTCAGACGCAACAGAGGATTGTGGGATATTATCAGGCTAACGCTAATCTGTCTGACAGCAGGTGATGTTTTCTAATGTTTGATGGTCTGACAGCAGGTGATGTTTTTAATAATAATAAAGGACATCACATTCAGTCTTAACCATTCTTGACAGATTCATTTGTATTATGGCATTTCTCTATGTGGAAGTGGGCGTGGTTTAAAGACTTCTTTAAATTTGCATAAAGGATACGTGTTTGGAGTTTTTATCCACTATTGAAAAAATGAAAACCCACATTTAGTTGTTTTTAAAAATGTAAGAAAAAATTTTATATTTTTGTCATTATGAGCAGGATTCTAAAATCTGATTGTAATCCATGTTCCTGTTGATTGAGGATTTGTCGCCTCCTTCTGGCAACCTATAGGAACTGACCCGAATACATTTAATACTGAGCCCTGCTCCACCTTTTGTGCAAACTTATTCTGTAAAATATTCTATTTAATACTATTTGTCATTAATATTATATGTGTGTAAAATAAATTAGAATATATCCTGTGATTCTGCTTAACAATGTCTTAGGAGTTAACGACAGCATCCTGTATAATAGTTTAACAGTTGACAGAGTCACCTAGAGATGTAAAGACCAAAGCAGAAATAAGTGCAATAGTGTATAATATAGATGTTATAAACATGTTCTAAAATTATCCATATATCTCTGTGTCATATTCTTATCTTACAGTCCAACTGCTTGTGCTTTCAAAATGGCTGACAAAGTCCTGGAGCAGAGCAGTAACGCAGTGTTAGTGATGGTACACACACACACACACACACACACACACACACACACACACACACACACACACACACACTTCTTACTGCAATTATGCAGTATAATATAAATGTAAAAAAAAATCTTTTATACCACTGTTCTTATTCATACCTTTACACAGTGAGATTTTATATAAAATGTATGAATTTTATATGAAAATTACTTTTGAGAATGATCATTTTTAGTGTCTGTGTCTGTAGATGTCTATAACTAAGCTGTTTGTGTGTCTTAGATTGACGGAAAGAAAATGTCACCTGGATTTCGTGTTCCTCCAATAGTGATGTACGAACATAAAGACTCACGATGGACCCTAAAAGACAAACACACGTGAGTGCAGAGTCTAAGATCCCTGTCCTAAACAACCATGAAAAGTTTAAAAGTAATGTCCCAATCACTCCTGGGATTAAAGGCCACGTCTCCAAGGATGTTTAGTCTTAGCTTTGTCTGAACAGAGAAACAGCCATCGTTCAGTACATTATTGTGTTCTTATCATGAGATATTATCTTTAACGTTAAAATGGCAGCAAATTGCTCTTACTGTATAAATACTTCTAGCCCAGCTCAGTTAAATCCAGTTGTTCAGTAGGGGAGGTAATGACTCCTTATTTCACTTATAGGTGACACACTTTATTTTATGCGAAAATATATCATAAGACTCGACCTTACAGTTTTCCATAAAAGATTTTGGGTATCATTACCTCCATTCAGGATGGCCATGTGAACCCTCCTTAGGCCTGAGTCTAATGATCTAGGAACATTTAGGATCATATGAGACACTAAACATTTAAGAATTAATAATAATTTTGCTTGTTCTTGGGTCTATACCTCATAATAAAAATAATCATGGTCACACACCACTACTAGTGGGCATAACTTATATCTCTACTAATCATAGGTGATATTGGACCTGCTGTGTCCATTTAAGCCTTTTTTCCATGAAACATATGTTTTTATACTAGTATGGGGGTCTACTTGATATAGTTTAATCTCCCCTGCTCTCTCACAAAGATGACATGATTTCCCTGCAGCAACAACGAGTAACTGGGTGCCTTCCATCATCCATTTATACTAAACCTTGGTCATAAATTCTCAGCAATGTCTTCATACAATAATATGCCACTTTCCATAAGCCAGTGTTTGTCTCTAATGATAACTTTCTTCTGTGTCCTGGCTAATCTGTCTCGTAGTCTATAAAATAAAAAAAATCTCGTTGCCGCCTTCAGTATTTTCGTTTTTGCACCTGGTGAGGCTCGGCTCATGGAAAGGTGAAATATTTCCAATTTTTTTTTTTTTTAAATGAAGTTTTCTTTGCTTTATATCCATAATCAAATCATATAATTGCTTTAGGGCTTGTTAAACATAAAACTGTCAGTTATTGTGTACAGTATATATGTGTATCATGTCTCAAACATGTCCAAGCCTAGTGGCCATGTCCTAAACACTAAATAGTCTAAACAATTCAAATTATGCTGAGTTACAGTAATAGTCATGTCCGAAATTGCTCTAAAGTCTAACTGCAGTGTCTCAAATGTCCCAAGTTTAAGGGTTGCAATTCAGCAGATCCTGAATCTAATGGTCATGTCCCAAATGCTCTGAGTGTAAGAGCTTCATTATCCCAAAAAAACTGATTAACAATAAATTCAAATATTTGTAACAGAATGTTAAAATGGATTATATGAGTAGAAAACTAGGCAGTTGTAACCTGTACCATTCTTCGTGCGTATGTATTTTATATTTTCCCCATGTTTCAGACACACCTAATTGTAATGGTCCTGCCACAAAAACTCCCCAGGCTAATGGCCATGTCCCAAACTCCAACAGGACTGAGGGCTGCAATCTAAAGCCCCTCGAGTTTAATGACCCATATGCTCCCAAGTATAATATCCATGTCCCAAATACTACTAAGACTAATGGCCAAGTCCCAAAAGGCTGTCCCCCAAGCATTATCCCCATGTATGGGATGATATTATAGATAGAACACTAGGCAGTTGTAATCTGTACAACTCTTTGTGAGTGTCTTTTTTTTTATTTTTCTTATAGAATAATGCTCCGTCAGTGGGAAGAAACTTTAGCAGCCACTGATCAGTTACTAAACTCGAGAGATCACATGCTGTTGGTCGATTTCGACAGCCATTTGGATGACATCACAAAGGACTGGACCAATCAGAAACTCAATGCCAAAATCATGGAGCTCATCTGTCCAGCTAACGGAAATATGTAAAAAATCAGCGTTATTTTATGTCTCACGCTTCAGAATGCACGCCAAGTAAATGAGAAATCATTTGGGGAAATAGATTATACATTAAAGTTATCCTGTTCAGTCTTCCTCCTGTTCCATTTTTTATTATTTGTATTATTTTGTCCTGTTTTATAAAACAGTATAATGTAGTAAAGAATGCATTATTATTACTGTAGTAGTAATACAGTAATGAATATAATAATGGCATTTTTACAAAATATAAATGATACATTATACGATTTACTAATTCATTTATTTATTATATGATTTTGTGTTTATTGAAATGAGAGTAGTGAAATGCCACAGTGTTTATAGTTCTACTATCTTATGAGTTTGTGTATGCAGTTTTTCCTGAGTTAAGAATGAAAAAAAAAGATAAATAAATTAACTGCCAGAGTATGGCTCAGAAACCATCTGTGCTTTTTCACTGTTTCAAACTCGGACCAGGGTCTGATGCACTGGAATCTTAATAATAAATGCAGTAGGAAAAGACTCCTCAATGGAGCACAAGTACAGACAGTAGCAGGTTCTTTATCATCTCTTTGGCTGCACTAACACTTTCATAAATGGTTTTAACTACATAATCAAAACCGTATGGCTTAGTAACCTTCGAACCTACAGTATTACGTTTTTGAGTTTTTATATTCACGTACTTTCACTCATACGTTTTCCTATACTGCTTTATCATGTATTCAGGATTGGGGGGGGGCCTTGAGCCCATCCCAGGAGCCTTCGGGCACAAGGCGCAGTACACGCTGGACAGGGTGCCAATACATCGCAGGGCAAACACACATAAACACACACACTAGGCAACGTGGAAACGGCAGTTAGCCTAATCTGCATGTCTTTGGACTGTGGGAGGAAACCGGAGTACCTGGAGGAAACCCACCGAGCACGGGGAGAACATGCAAACAGAGACGGGAATCGAGGCTGGCCAGGAATTGAACCCGGACCCTGAAGGTGCAAGACGACAGCGCTAACCACTACACCATCGTGCTGCCTACATACTTTATCGTTTCATACAAATTTCCATAATTTTCTTTTGATTGTGTAAAGCTGCTTTGCAACAATGGCAATTGTTAAAATAAAAATAAAATTGTATTTAATTGAAACTTAACAGTGGAGACTCGGATTGCAAGTAACTCAGATTTCAAGTAACCCGGTTTGCGTCTCTCACTGGAATAATCAACATCTGTGCCTGCATGTACTGTTACTATAACTCAGTGACCATGTGTGTACATGTAAAGCCATTATTTTATTTGTGTGTGTGTGTGTATAAGTCGTCCTTTTACACATATGTGTACTGTTTATTATAACACGTAAAGCAAAAGCAAGTGTCATTAGAGGGGTTAAAGATCCATTTTCTCTCTCTCTTTCTCTCTCTCAGCCTGCAGTTTGTGTGTAGACACCGAGCCTCTCCCCTCCTCCTCTCACCTTCTCACACACACACACACACGCACACACATGCACACACTCTAACGGAAACAAGGCTCTTTCGTGATTCTTTGTGTGTGTGTGTGTGTGTGTGTGTGTGTGTTTGGAAGAAATGGATCTTTAACCTCTCTAACACACACACATACATAAATACACAGCGGAATTACTCCTGTAAAGTAAGAATAAAACAAAATATAGTTGGAAGCAACGATGACGGGCCCAAGCACCATGCGCCATTCCCACCCTGGGCGCACCGCACAACCTGTGTCATTCGAGTGTGTTAAGACCTCGAAAAAGCTATCACCACTCGGTTGCACCTCACAACCTGCACGCATCACACACTATGCAGGACTAATGTCAGTTTGGGCCCTAAATATTTGTTAGTGTGTGTGTGTGTGTGTGTGCTTCGTGAGAGAGGGGTGTGTGTATGTGTGTGTGGTGTGTGTGTTTGTGTGTGTGTGTGGAATTAGCCCCTTCCCTCGCCTCGTTTTACACAGTAACACTCCTCCTCCCTCTCCCCACCTCGCTTTTTAAGATTCACAACAAACACACACTCTAAGACTGGCATGAGCGTATATATTAACGGACTCACTTTTTAAGATTCACAACAAATGCATAAACACAGCGGAAACACTGGGGGGAAAAAGCGAGACTGGCACGAGCGCATACTAAAGGAATCACTTAAGTTTCACAACAAACAGACACACACAAACACGGAAACACCGTTTTAACAGGGAAAAAAGAAATCTCTCTGACCTGGCGTCAGCGCATACTAAGGGAATCACTGCTGTAAAGTAAAAAATAAAAATTAACCAGCACCTTACCTTTGAAAAGAATCGCGACAGCAGAGTTTCTGTGTGTTTGTAAAGCCGGGAAGCATCTGTGCGTGCACACTCATAAGAGAGTAAGGGGGGGGGGGTAAAGTAAGAGAGTGATGCTCAGTGTCAAAATAAGTGTCGCATGCGTGATACATGATACTCGGCGCTCGTAAACTAATACTTGCTCGGTTTCTGAATAAAAAATTATTTAAAATTATTGCTCGGTTTGCGGAACACTCGTAAACCACTTTACTCGTAATCCGAGGTTCCATTGTATATCAAAATCTATCGGGTATGTTTTTGAGAACGACCCAAAATAACCGGCCTCCTGTTGAGTTTAGCCCACGACATGCAGCGCGAAAGTTGTTTGGCTCGATGAGCTCTACATGTGTACCGAGTTTCGTGTGCCTAGGTGAACGTGTGTATGAGCTAGGCGGCAAAATCTCATGTGGGGGCCACGAGACTCTCAAAAGGGTGGGAAAATAAAAAATAATAATAATCCTAAGGAAAAAAAGAGGGCCCTTCACACACTATGACGACATAGGGCTGATGTCATAGTGCTTGGGCCCTAATTAAAATCCTTAGGAAAACAAGAGGGCCCTTCACACACTATGACGACATAGGGCTGATGTCATAGTGCTTGGGCCCTAATTAACTTGCACTTTGAAAAGTGAGCCCATCAATGGATCACTTAAGTTTGCCTATCAGCCAGGCCACTGGAGAGGAAGACGCTGTCATCTTCCTTCACAATAGGGCTTTTTTACACCATTTATTGTTTTAAGCAGCTTTAGGACTTTCTGACTACTGCCTGGTTCATCTTCTCCCGACCTATAGGCAAAAATTTGTAGTAAGGACTGTAAAGAGATGGACCAGAGAAGCAGAGCAGGAATTACAGGCCTGTTTCGACTGCACTGATTGGAGTGTTTTTGAAGCAGCTGCCACCAATCCGGATGAGTCTTTTTATGAATTTTAAAGAACAATTTTGTGCAACTCATTTTTGTCATTATGAAAATATGTACACACATTCATTATGAAAAATCTATTGTAAAACAAAATAAAATTCATATTTCCTTTAGCATTGGAATCAAATGTTGCTTGAGGGATCTCGCGACATGGCGCGCGCCGAAATGCGGGATTTCCATTTTGAAAATCACGGAACTGTGATTCCGCTTCAAAATCAAGCTGTGAGTGACCGTGCTCTACCACACTTACCACTTACAGTATTTCACAAAAGTGAGTACACCCCTCACATCTCTGCAAATATTTAGTTATATCTTTTCATAGGACAACGCTGCATAAATGACTCTTTGACACAATAAAAAGTAATCAGTGTAAAGTTTGTATAGCAGCGTAAACGTATTGTCCCCTCAAAAAAACTAAAAATACAGCCAATTTACAAATGCAAATACAAGGGGTTTGTAGCTGAACCCCTGGCAACAAAAGTGAGTACACCCCTAAGTGAAAATGTACAAATTGAGCACAATTAGTCATTTTCCTTCCCCTTTGTCATGTGACTCATTAGTGTTACACTGTCTCAGGTGTCATCGGATTGCAGGTGAGTTAAATTTGGTATCAAAGCTCTTCCACTCTCTCAACCTGGCCACTGAAAGTTCAACATGGCACCTCATGGCAAACAACTCTCAGAAGATCTGAAAAATGAATTGTTGCTTTACATAAAGATGGCCGAGGCTATAAGAAGAGAGCCAACACTCTGCAACCGTGCTGCAGCACACTTTACACTTACTGTATTACTTACATTAACACTTACATTTACTATACATTTAGGCATTTGGCAGATGCTGGTATACAGAGCGACTTACAAAAAGTCATTGGATAGATACTTACACTGGATTACTAGGTTACTAACTAAGTGCCATCAATCAAACACAGATGGGAAGGGTTGTTGTTGCTGTTGTTGTTTTGCGGTTGGAGGGGATTAGTCCAAGTATTGAAGAAACAGATACGTCTTGAGTCATCATTTAAAAATTGTCAAAGACTCAGCTCTACGGACATCCAGAAGTTCATTCCACCACCTAGTGGCTAGACACCAAGCAGGTGGACAGAGGCACACCTGCCAGGAGTGAGCTGCAGTAGTCCAGTCTTAATATAACAAGAGACTGAGCAAGAACCTTAGTAGCCTATGAAGAAAGAAGTGGGCGAATTCTTCTGATCAACAGAAACGAATCTGGGTAATGTCTTGCTCGATCCCTGAGAGATGGTGGAATCAGACGAGCAGTGCTGGATGATCGGACGGAACATGGTTGCTCAGAGGCAATAGGCCTTTTAATCTGCTCTGTTTACTGAGCTCTTATTTTCTGATCCTCATCCAAGTTCTGTATTATATTAATTCTAATGCATTTCTTATATATTTTAGTTTCTTATTATTACTAAATTTTTATATATTTTTTTTGGTATTAGCCAATTTTTTGTTCAATGCTGTTTGTGTACAGTATTGTGTTCAAGCAGGGGATTAAACTTACTTTTTCTATTTGCCATGAGTTTGTGTGGAGTTATCCACCTTCTCACAAGAGATATTGAGTGTTACATAAGTCTATAAAAAAATCTCACAAAATCGTATTAATCACTGCAGTAGTCCAGCAAAGGAGCTATCACCTGCCAAATCCACTATGTAAGGAATGAAATAATATTCAGTACACCATGTGTAGTCCATAGTTATATATCCAATAAGGACAGACATGTAATTTAGCTATAGCAAAAAGGTTTTTATTGTATGTTGCAGGTTGCTAACATTTTAATTATTGTCTAAAATATATGAATAACATTAATTTGTTCTAAGTCTCTCTCCTACACCGGCCTCCATTAACCAAAAGCAAGCGCTAAACTGATGTAATGAAGTAATGACATTGATATAATTAGTAGTAGTAGTACTATTAGTAGTGGTGGTAGTAGTCGTAGTACACATACCGTTACTACCGTAACGGTACTACCGTAGTAGTAGCAGTAATAAGAAGTAGTAATAATAAGAATATAAATATACAATTAAAATATTATTTAAAAAATAAGTAAGAATTATTAATTTTATTAGTACCATTGGTAGTGCCATTATGTTTTTATTGTCAAATAAATAAATAAACAAATAAATAACTACCCATACTAATTTAAAAATAAACCTATTAATTTTGGACATTTGGTCTTTAATATCCATTGAAGAGTAAACTACTCACATTAAAAGAAATACAGTATGCACTACAGTTTGAGCCACAACCGAGGACTCAGACATAAAACATTTGTTTCTTCTTCTGAAACACTTGTCCACCTGGTTGATTTCTCCATTTCACAGTAGTGTTGTCAGACATTCCATGCTGCTGTACCTTCTGCTTGATCTGAAGAAAGCAACATGATTTTAATAATCTAAATAACACAGGTTTGGAATATAAATACAGTACTGAAGTTCATGGTCATTTTTTTTATATAAAAACTACTCCAGTTTACCTACTGCATGAAAAATTTGATGCGCTGTGATCGTTATAATAATGAATGAAGGAGTGATGACATGAAGTCACAAAACAACAAGTGATTTTAGAATTCAGAATTTTCATGCACTGATATCATTTATATATATATATATTATGTTCCATGCCTGTTCTGAGCAAAAGATGCAGGTTCTTAAATATAGTACAATAATGTAAGCTGTAATAGCGAATGGTGAGACCCACCTTCTCCATGATGGCCTCCATTACCACAGGATCATTCATATCTTGATTGGACCAGACTTCCAATTTGATGGTCTGTTGTGTTTTTGGATACAAAACTGGATGCAAAAAATATATATAGTTTACAAATAAATCTGATAATTAACACACATATATAAATATCACAATCAGTATGACTTAAACTCACTTTTGTGACAGAAGAAAGGCATTATGTCTGAGCACTGTGCATCTGCATCCAGACCATTATAGATATAACCACAGTTTTCATTTCCAAGAGCATTATCAGGTTTTCCAGTCGTCCATGAAATGGAGGACATATTGGTCTTGTCTGACCACTTCCAGGGTCCTTTGTACAGTCCAAGCCAAGAATATAAAGGGGACCCTGCTATCAATTGCAGTATAATTGAGTTTTCTGCTGAGGTTCTCGCGCTGGCCATGTCTGTGTGATACTGTCTGCAGTAGCTCTGAGCATCATACCAGGTCATTGGAGAATTAATCAATATGTACCTACTATTGCCAGTGTACCTGTCTGTGAGAATGAAAGATATAGTACTTTTTATACTCACATGCAATAAAACATCCCTATTTTGATATATTGACTGAGGCAAATGAAGACATCAGCACCACACAAATTTCCCATATGAATGAAGATCAGCTGTTGAGTTCTGTTTTTTATTTTTAATTGATTGAACTTTAGATCAATCAGCACACAGTTCAGAATAAAGAGTCATGCAAAGATATTTGCCCCCTTCATGTTTTTTTTTTTTTTTTTGGGGGGGGGGGGGCGTTGCATATTTGTCACGCTTAAATGATTTATATTATAAAAATTATTATTTTAATATTACACAAAGATGACTTGAGTAAATGTAAATGTAAACCTACCAACACCACCTGGCCCTATGTGAAAACTAATTGCCCCCACCCACCTTGCTAAATCATGAATAAATTTTAATTAACAATTTTTTTAATGCTGATTTAAATTTCACAACAGCTGACCGAAAAGAACACAAAGGCTCGCCTCACATTTGGCAAAATAACATCTTTATAATCCACAAGATTTGGGGGGCAAATATTCTGTGGACTGATGGTTCTGTTCACCTCTGAATGACTTGAAATAAAGTTAAGGTATGTGAGTGGCCTAGTGACACGGTTACTGACTTCTTCACGGTTACCTAGTCACTGACTTCTGATTTAAATCTCGGATGCTGTGGGATGACAGGCCGTTCATGCTCAAAAATCCTTCAGTGTGTCTGACTTTTAAAAGAATTCTGCAAAAAAGAGTGGGCCACAATGAAAGCCTCATGGCCAGTTATCGCAAATGCTTGATTGCCGGTATAGCCACCAGAGTCACACAAGCAGTTATAGGTTTAGAAAATTACTTTTTCACAGGGTAGGATTTTTTTTTTCTCTCTTTATGAATGAAATCATCATTTAAAAATGGCATTTTGTATTCACTCAGGTTATCTTTGTGTGATATTAAAATTTGTTTGATGGTCTAAATCATTTAAGTGTAACAAATATGCAAAAATGTTAAATCTGAAAAAAAAACATGAGTAAATACCATTTCATGGTACTGTACATGTAAAATAATAGCAAAGAAAACAATATGTCAATTCTCACCATTAAAGCATGTAAAGGGATGAAGCTCTGTGCATGATACATCCCACCATCCACTATAGTAAGTTAGTAAGACGCACTCATAATGAATATTTTGAGGTGCGCCTGAAGCCCACTGTGTCACACTTCCCAGTGGCTCATTTTTCAGTGACCAGTGCCAGCTACTCTCTTTGTACAGTCCAATCCAAGCATTGGAGCTGAATTGTTGGCTCTGTGATAAATTTTGCAGTTTTTTGATGTCATCTTTTGTTTCAATAGTAGCCAGGTCATCAAAGTTGGCACGGCAGTAAGCCTGGGCATCAGTCCAGGTTCTCGCCTGCTGGATCAGATGGTACTGACGGTTGACAGGCAGGGCAAGGGGGATGATTCCTGTGGGGGATTTGGATTTGTGAAAAGATTTGTTTTTGTGATTATTGCTGTTATTATTTTACATCTTTGGTCTACCTTTTCTTGCTAGCAGTTATTGATAATACAGTAAGTACATTACCATGTACAGTGGAACCTCGGATTGCGAGTAAGACTTGGTTTACGAATACCGAGTATCATGTAACATGCGTGCGCTTCTTTTTTTGACATCGAGCGTCACGTCATCACAACTGAGCCAATGGTTTTCTGCGGAATTGTGAGTAATCGTCTCCCCTGCTGGGTCTTAGTGCTCGTCACTCACTGGTATAATCAACATCTGTGCGCTTGTGTACTGTTTACTATAACACTGTGACCACGTGTGTGCGCGTAAGACATCTTTTATTTTGTGTTTGTATGTTTGTGTGCAGCATGCGTGTACTGTTTATTATAACACATGGACATGTAAAACAAAGTCTCATTAGAGAGGTTAAAGATCCATTTTCTCTCTCTCTGTACCAGCCTGCACTGATTCCATTATGTGCGCGTTATTGGACACCGTGCCCCTTCACACACACCCCTCCCCTTCTCGCCTTCACACATTCACACACACACACACACACACACACACACACACACAAACACACACACACACACACACACACACTTTCACACACAGCTATTTTAAAGTTTTTTTTTTTAAGTTTTTTTTATTTTCAAATACCTCCTAGATGATAGGTTCAATTTACATGAAATCTAGTGTGAATAATCTCCAAAACAAAAATTATCAACAAGAAAGTTAACTAGACTGTTTGCCTCATATTAGCCAATGGACCATATTATTAAATTAGCTGTATACTCTGATTGCACAGTTTTCAAAATCAGATTTGTGCTTATTTGTAAGAGGACAAGGCGGCATGGTGATGTACTGGTTAGCACTGTTGCCTTGCACCTCCAGGGACCTCATTCCCTAAGTCTCCAGGCCCCTGGGAAAGGTCCTTCTTCCTAGCAACATATTGCACCATTAGCTAAAATGTCAGGTGGATCAACAACACGCATGGCTCAAAATTCAGTGGCTTATAATTACTTTAAGAAATTAACAGTCATGAAGAAAACTGGTGTACACGTATGCCATCATCATATTATAGCAACCGAATTGAAGGTTTGAAGTTTGGATCTACAACTAATTACCTAGAATTGAAATCAACTTTTGTTTGTTTGTTTGTTTTTTACAAATTTCATATTTCTTCCCTGTTCATAGAAAAAAGTGTTTTAAATCTAACTGCATACATTTTAAGAAAGACTTAAGAGCTTTCTCATTGGTGTACAGTTGAACGCCAGTTGTTTTAATCAAAAATTGTAAATAAATGTGTAATTGGTCATCTCCAGTGGCCTTTAAGAAGAAATTGTCTCAGTTACTCATTGTCTTGATTGATTATCTCAATCATTAACATCTGGTGAATAAAATCAAATTATGTGGAAACCAGAGGCTATATATATATCAGAATATTTAAGAGAAAAAATGTCTAATTGTAGAATAGATTGCTGTAAAATAAAGTGACCCCTCACTTATATCAAGAGTTTAAACACATATTGTATATCCACACTTTCTTCTAAAATTAATAAGAGAAGGAAATAGTTTGTCAGGTTACGGTCACTGTGAATGAGCTGTTACTAAAGAAATGGTACAGTAATATACTGGACTGATGCAATTATAGAAAAGTGATTTGCAGCTGCACAGAAAATCAATGATCACTTTGTTATTGCTTATGCATCAGGACCAGATATAGTAATAATTATATATTAAATAATTATACACATAATTTGGCTTGTAATGTAAATAAGCCTGGAGAGAGTTCTGAGAAAGTTCTACAATCAGACATGAAATATGTTTACTGTATCTCATACCTGTGAAAAACAGTGTTGTAAACTGGCACTTCTTCATCGCTGATGTGTTGTTGGAAAAACTTCGTAAAAAAAAAAAATGTGATGAGAATCTGTCCAGTGCGATTAAAAGCTAAACCTGTAATCTGGTGACGTCTCTTTCTATAGAACCTTCTCGCTGCCTTACATACTGAGCTAACTTAATGATTTATACAAATGACTCCTTCTAGGTGTTTTTCATTTTATGCAGGAATAATCAAATACCCTATTCAAATACCTGGTGTGCATAGGGATCAGTAAAATTAGACCTTGGGCCACACAAAGCAGCTTACTGTTTGCATCCGTATGAGTCTGGTACAGTCGTGGCCAAAAGTTTTGAGAATGACACAAATATTAGTTTTCACAAAGTTTGCTACTAAACTGTTTTAAGATCTTTGTTTCAGTTGTTTCTGTGATGTACTGAAATATAATTACAAGCACTTCATACGTTTCAAAGGCTTTTATTGACAATTACATGACATTTATGCAGAGAGTCAGTATTTGCAGCGTTGGCGCTTCTTTTTCAGGACCTCTGCAATTCGACTGGGCTGCTCTCAATCAACTTCTGGCCCAAATCCTGACTGATAGCAACCCATTCTTTCATAATTACATTGTCACATCACCTGTGTGTTTAACACCTGTGAGTTTAAAAATAAATTTATTACAAAATAACAGCCTTTGGTTGTTTATTAATAAATAGCATTCTCCAAGGCTACTGTAATAACAGGCGACACAGCTGCTGAGCACTTTCTAATTGTGTGTGCGTGAGTGACTATGCATATTTCATCTTTCTCATTTCAACACAAAATTAGTTCATGTGCATGCTATATGTTTTAAAAGAGTACATGAGAAATACAATATAATATAAACCAACTGATGTCTCGCAATCAGAAGACAAATCCCCTCCACGTGTCTGTCACTGTTGACTTCTGTTACTGTAGTATATGCATAGGCACACCATGCTGTAGCTGGGCTCTGTACTGATATCACTTTTCATATTTGTTGTTTAGATGTCTGATTGTTGATTCTCATCCTGACATCACCTTCACATTCACTTAACCTTAACCTGGCACTAAGGATGCCCTGAAGGGTGTGGGCGTTGGCATAGAAAGACCTACCACTGAAGCACCAATTCTCATTATCATCAGTTTGTTTTGATTTTATTTACATTTGGTTCCGAGTGGTTAATTTCTGGTATTTTGCTGACTGTTTTTCTTTTATCTTTTTATCTGGTGTGCGTTTTCTTTTAAACAGAAAGTTAATTAAGCAGTGATGTGAAAGTTTAAGTAGATTATACCCAAATATACACTTAGAAAAAAATTATGTAATTACTTTCTACAGAAGGTATAATAATATTTCTACAGATATATTTTTATCTGATGGCAGCCACTGTTGGGTCCTTGAGCCTCAATTGCTTGGATGTACGGTACAATTAAATACAAATGTAAGACACTCTGGATAAGGGCATCTACCAAATGCCATAAATGTAAATGTAAGTGTTTTCTTCTTCTTTTTTCCTTATAGACTTCTACGTTACAAAATATAACAAAAATATCATGGAAAGAGTGTGTGTGTTCACGCTGCAGTATGAACAGCCTGCTGTTGGCCTATGCAGGAGGAGGAGTGTGTGAGGAAGGTGTGTGTGCGTGCGTGTGTGTGTGTGTGTGTGTGTGTGTGTGTGTGAGAGAGAGAGAGAGAGAGAGAATTGAATTTGCCAAAACCTTTTATTTACAGTTATTTGGTGTTACAACACCTGAAATAAATAAATAAATAAATAAATTATTTTAAAAAGTTTTTAAAACAAGGTGTGGGTAAAACAGAGTTCGTTCTCAATCAAAGTGCACAGTGCTCCATTAAAACACCAAATTCTCTCAAAGGTAGTCAGATTTTCTGTTTTCTTGTAAAACAGAAAATCGATTAAAACCTTTGATTTTATTAATGCAATTGTTGTTGCTACCACACTATAATTTCCTTTTTGTTCGATTTTGTTCCTTCGGCTTAAGTAGATTCCCATTTTTGCTTGGCCCAGAATGTAGTTCAGTAGCTGACTTTTTTCTTTTGTTTTCTGAGTATACTTTATGCCGAGGATGAAGGACTGTAGTGTAAACAATTCGTTAAAACCAATAAATAGGGCTTTTAAAACAATAAAAAGTGGTTGAAGTCTGGAGCACTCTGCAAAGGCATGAAAGATGGTCTCTTTCTGTGCGCAAAAAGGACATTCTTGACTTATGTTGGGATTAATACAGGAAGTAAAAGCATTGACCGCTAAAATACCATGTAAAATTCTCCACTGTAAGTCTCCAGATCTTTTAGCTAATGGTGGCTTGTACAGTGATCTCCACCCTGGCTGTTCTTCCTCATTTAATCTGAGTACCGAACGCCAAGGTGTATCAACTCTCCCGTTTAAAAACTTTTTATTAAAAACTTTAACACAAGCTTTAAAAAGGTTTTTTCCAGAGACATTGTA
>QMIH01001121.1:156874-160870 GCA_003987875.1 Clarias batrachus | reverse complement strand
CACACACGTACACACACACGTACACACACACGTACACACACACGTACACACACACGTACACACACACGTACACACACACGTACACACACACGTACACACACACGTACACACACACGTACACACACACGTACACACACACGTACACACACACGTACACACACACGTACACACACACGTACACACACACGTACACACAAGTGTACACACAAGTGTACACACAAGTGTACACACAAGTGTACACACACGCACACGTACACACGCACACGTACACATGCACACGTACACATGCACACGTACACATGCACACGTACACATGCACACGTACACATGCACACACACACACACTAATACATTGGGAATGACTGCTGTCTGGCTCACGGATTACATAAATTGTCTGAATAACGGATTACATTTTTGAAAAAGTAACTAAGTAACTGAGTACTTGAATGGCGGACCGAACGTGTTAGATTATTCAGAGTATTAATCCAAGTACTCTAACGCGTTACTTTGTAACTTTGTAACTTTGTAACTTTGTAACGCGTTACACCCAACACTGGTGGTGAGTCTAATTACTGACAACAGCGAGAATGGCTACCTGGAAGCGATTCAGAACCTGGACAACTGGTTCCTGAACAACCTCCTTCTAGATGTCAGCAATGGAGCACAAAGGAGCAGTTGAGGGACTACTGGAACCATATCATAAACGATTGTACAGCGTCACCTCACGAAGGCCTGGCAGCATATTTATCACCTTAGACACCTGAAAGAATTAAGACCACCTTCCAAGGTGCTAAGAAATGTTTAATCCTGCATCATACAGAGCATCCTAATGGGAAAAAAAAAATCATAACTTGGTGTGGGAACAACACCACATAGGACAAACAGCTACTACAGAGAGCGGTGTGATTAGCAGAGCACATCTTCTGCACAGAGCTCCCTGACCCGCAGTCAATCAGTGCTGACCCAAGACCAGAGAGAGACTGAGAAGGAGCTTCTACCTACTGGCTATTCAGGCTCTAACCACAACACTAAATACTGTAGGACTCAGCTCATCATATACACACACACACACACACCCTACATTCCTGATTACACATCAGAGCCATGATGTAGCACATTTCTCGCCATGTTACACATTTCTTGTTGAAACACCACCACCTGCACATTTGCACCTAAAATTATATATAATAGTCTAAATTATATATTTTTTATTTTATTTCTTTTTGTAAATTTCTATTTAATGAAAATTCTCATTTTAGTTCAATAGTTTGATTTCCAAAATAAATGTTCAAATATTTGTATTTTATTGGAATATTTCTATGTTTTGGTCACATTGCTAATTGTACTATACATGGTTGTCCACAATAAATTTGAACTTGAATTTGGTGAGAGAAAAAAAACGTCAAAGTCAACTTTATTGTCGTTTCTGCTACGTGTACAGTACATACATATAGAGAATTGAAATGACGCTACTCGCAGTCTCCTTACAAACAACACAAGTGCGAAAATTTAAATGTTTAATATATTAAACATATAAAATATAAAATATAAAAATGTAAATATATATATATATATATATATATATATATATATATACAGTACACACACGTGTGTGTGACTAGAATGATATTTTAATCCATGTTGTTGGAACGTTTTTAACAATATTATTAAAATATCAAATCCAAACAGTACAGTAGATCTTATTTTTTTATACAGGCCAGATCTCTTGCTTCTGCAGTTCACCGGAAACATTCAGGTTTGAGATCAAACGATAAATACCAGATGAATAATCAGAAGCTCAGCATTTCCTGCTATTGACATGTGAATGTGAATGTGTTAAGCACGTATTTGTGTTTTAAGCAACGTAAAAACACACATCTTGTCTGAATATTGGAACACAGCTGGCTGACAGGTGTTTCTTGCTGCCCAGGTGTGTCCTGTTAGATTGACTGTTTAAACATTTTTGAATTTTTAAAATTGAATAGCTCACAATGAGTGAGTGTGTGTGGGTGTGTGTCTGTGCCCTGCAATAGATTGGCACCCTGTCCAGGGTGTACCCTGCCATGTGCCCTAAGTCTCCTGGGATAGACTCCAGGCCCCCCGTGACCCTGAATACAGGATTAAGCGCTATAGATGATGAGTGAGTGAGTGAGTGAGTGATGTCTACACTTGTCTGAACATGAAGACCAGAGAGATGTCTATGGGAGAAGAGCAAGGCATTTTAAAGCTGAGGTGAAGTGGTGGAAAGACCAAAGTTTGGAAAAAGAAAGAATTTGCTCATGATCCAAACCATACATTTTGTCTGGCAACTTACCAAAAAAAAAAAAAGAAAAAACATCTAATCTAACTGGAACTTCATCATACAACAACTCAACACAGTAAAGAACCTCATCAAGGGGAAAACGTGGAAGGGTTCAGATTGGGCACGTCCATCTGCAGACCTTAACTCAACTGAGCAGCAAGGAAGCCTTGACCTCCTGAAGCAAGGCACAAGCTCATACACACACCATTCGCAATTTTAAATTGTCTATCAGCCTACAGCACATACAGCATCTGGACTGTTGGAGGAAATCAGAGTCCCCAGAGGAAACCCAACCAGCACAAGGAGCACCTGCATCTCCACACACACAGTTTGATTATAATTACACACAGATACAGATTTGAGCCCGTGAACCCTGGGGGTGCGAGGCAAGAGTGGCACCTGGTGAGTACATTAATTGGTATACTTCTTGCATATCTAGGGGTACGACTTTACTTTTTATTTTGTACATCCTTTTTTATTATTATTATTATTATTATTATTATTATTTGCACAGTCTGGAGTTTGTTGCATTGCATTTCACTACTGTTGTACTTGTACAACCATGTACAGTATGTGACAAATAAAGTTCCTGAATCTTAAATCCTCACAATGAACCACAATGTTGGCACACATTTTTTTTACGCCTTCCTGGCACAACCCTCCCATTTAATCTGGGCTTTTATCTGGGCTTGGGAGCAGCAGCACTGCTGGGAATTGAACCCGGGCCTTCCCCATGGCGGGTGAGAATCCTACCACCGATGTCTGTGTGTACCGAATAAGAAGGTGTTCCAAAAACTTTTGGAAAGGGCTGCAATTCTATCCCTTAACCTGTTGCCTTTGATACAGTTGGCTGTAATTAGTTCCATCATAAACAGATCCTCTGTACTTTAACTCTTCTCTAATCAGACCTACACTGTCATTTCTGCTGTACATAATCAGATTTGTTCTTTAATCGGTTCCCTCAGATCAAAGTGGTCACACATGATCGAGCCAATATGAAGATTATGGAGGCGGAATGACTGCAGACTGCCCAACCACAAACACACACACACACACACACACGCACACACACAGTTGCACAATCAACCCAAAAAAAGCTATACCAACACCAATCTGATGTCCAGTTTACAAGCGTGTGTTTAGGAAAAGCCACATTGAACGAGTAAAGGACAAGTCGTCAGATCTTTTTTTTTTTGGTTACTTTTCTGCACAATGTCCCACTCGTGTCTACAATGCCAATAGACTCAAACTACAAAACACCAATTATGATTTTATGGAGCCGTAACCAGCCAGGCAGAACTGATCATAAATCATAAACGGCCAGCGAGATAACACACCCCTGTACAGCACACTGAGAATATTTTACACACTTCTCCGTTCATTTTAAACATCAACCGTTTGGACAGGAAACACATCACACAGCTCACTGAAGAAGTGATGATGATGATGAAGAAGAAGAAGAACGTTTCATTCTGCAGGTGACCGTGTGACTCCCTACAGGTGTGACCCCCCCCCAGTGCCCCCCCAGTCCCCCCCCCCAATGCCCCCCCAGTCCCCCCCACAGTCTGTTACAATTCAGTTACAATGTTTCACCTGCAAGATCAAAGAAATCGTGTCCCACTCCAGAAGCAACAGCAGGAAAACTTCCCGCACTCCTCTTTACTCCACACTAACTGACTCAATACAATGAAATA
>QMIH01001121.1:149374-151874 GCA_003987875.1 Clarias batrachus | reverse complement strand
AAAAGTAAAGCTTTCAAACTTGATTAAATTACCCACCTTATTAAAAATATATATATATACTTAAACTACAAACTCAAAACTTAAACCAAACCAGAGTTTGTTCTTATACCTAGATTAGAGCTAGATTAACTTAAAGTGTAATCTGAAATTGGAAACTGAATCTTATAACTGAAAACTGAATGTGATTTAAGGTACATTCATGAGTGATCTGCATGTGGCTTTAGAATGACTAGCAGTTTTGCGATGTTTAGTTTTACTTTCTATTGAGCATTCACACACACACACACACACACACACACACACACACACACACACACACACACACACACGTCAAGAATGGTAATGCTATAAAGGTTGATTTTCTTTTCGATTGTGAAATATAAAATCTGTGTAATACTTATTAAACATTGTTCTGTTTAGTTTGTTATTTATTTACTCACTGTTTATGGTAGAGCTGAGCCATTAATCACATAAAAGTTTAAGTTACATGTGCAATTATTTAATCGCAAAAGATGCAATTTATGTAAGTTTAAATATATTTAAGTACTATACACATAGTCTGGAATTTATGTAGAGTTTGTCAATAATTTAAATATACTGTATGTTTGTTTGTTTGTTTGTTTTATAATCATAACGTGCTAAGTAAATATTGGCACTTCTCATAATGAGGACAATTTTGTTGTTATTCTGTTAGCCTCGATAAATACACCCGAAAACAAAATAGTACATTTAATAGTTACATGACCCTGTGTAAATCACAATCACAGTATGTTTTTGTTGTTTTTGTTTTTTTATCAAATTGAGCCCACATAGGTTGCACATTATTTATTAATGTTTTTTATTTTGTTTGCAGGTTCAAAACTACCGCCATTCACTGTATCAGAAGGTAAATTTTAATCTTCAGAAAATTGACATGGAAATGCATTTACACATGCTAGACATCCACAGATCAGCCATAACATTTTGCCCATCGAATTGCCACTAAAACAGCCCTGACCTGATGCCATTAATCTCTGAAAGTGTGCTGTGATGTCTGACATCATGCCTTCAGTAAAAAAAAATTTAAAAGTGCTTTGTTTTTAATCTAGGCTGTGAGACCTAGACTAAATCCCTGGCTTAACTTAAACCAAAGTAAATAACATTAAAGGCAAAACCCATCTATCCCACCTCTCAAAACCCATCGATTTTAAAAGATCCTTTAAGTCTTGTAAGTTGTGAGATAAAGCCTCCATTGATTGGACTTGATCAGACTGAGATCTGAAGAATTTGTAAGCCGGGTCAACACCTCAAACTCTTTGCCATGTTCCTCAAACCGTTTTTGAACCATTTTTGCTGTGTCAAGGCAAATAATTCTGCTGAAAGAGGCCACTGCCACCAGGGAACACCATTTCCATGATTGGGTGTAACTTGCTCAGCAACAACGTTTAGGTAGGTGGTATGTGTCAAAGTAACATCCACATGAATGGCAAGACCCAAGGTTTCCCAGCAGGACATTTTTCAGAGCATCATGCTGCCTCTGCTGCCTTGTCTTCTTCCCATAATGCATCCTGGTGCTATCTGTTTGCAGGTAAAGGAGGCACACATGATGTAAAAAAGATGTGATCACGCATACCAGGGTACCTTCAGGGTGGTCCAGTTCTGATGCCTGTCTGTCCATTGTAGGGACTTTTGGCAGTGGACACATGTCAACATGGGTACCCTGACCAGTCAGTGAAAAAAATGGCTTGTCATACCAAATTTGAATATTTAAAGAGTAAACACTGGGTTCTTTAAATTTTAATTTTGCAAGAATTTTGCATCGTCATTATGTGCGTTCTTTTGAGTGAGTGTATGAGGTTTGCTGCTGGTGACTTGATCAGGGACCCCTATGTAATTTAGATATTGTTTATGTGTAGCTTTAGCTTACGGCCAGAGAGGGCTAGGGAAATCAAACGCTGAACTGTATTGAGTATGAGGTTCAGGAAGTACAACAGTGTGCGGTAATATGATGCGTCCCAAATAGATTCTGGCTTTTAAACATTTTTATTTTAATATATTAACAGTCTGCGTTGTGTTTGTATGTCCCACCCACTTCCAGGTACCATTATATTGAGATAATCAACCTTATTCGTTTCAGTTGTCGTAATGTTACGGCTGATCGGTGTATATTTATTCAGATGTCCATTTCTTGAATTTGAATTTTATAAATGTAAGTCTCTGTAGTTATATATTTATACTATATATTTATATATTTACATCCAGGCAGAAGATCTTTTCTCTCATCATATTCCAAAGAAGATTTCTCAGCTGGACAATCTGATTCAGGTAAATACATGGTGAAGGAGCAACATCACCTCCTGATATGTTTTTCTCTTTTTACACTGCGGCAGTTTACCAATCATTAAATTTTCAGCACATTCCATTTTTTTGTCCACTTATAATTGCGAACAATTATTTATAATAATTATAATCTATGAAACATCTATGAAACAAGTTCTCTGTTATAGCAGCTATTCCATCA
>QMIH01001121.1:131263-147989 GCA_003987875.1 Clarias batrachus | reverse complement strand
GTACCAAAACACCCTCCAATAGAAACTTCTTCCAACAATCCAACAACAGTTTGGTGAAGAACAATGCATTTTCCAGCACGATGGAGCRCCRTRYCATAAGRCAAAAGTGATAACTAAGTGGCTCGGGGACCAAGTAAAGGTTATATATTGTTCCATATCCGGCACTCACAATGTTGTTCTTTGTTTCAGGAAGAAGAACTGTGCGTCTCAGATCTCTCCTCCCTCCATGCGCCCCTTGATATTCCCATTCCTGATCCTCCAAGCCCAGAAGAGGAGGTGTGCCTCACTCACACTAACAAGAGTGTCTCATGTAATTCATTTGTTTTTGCACTATGTAAATTCTTTTTTTGTTTTTTGTTGCAAACAGGAGATGGAGACAGACAAGAATGAAGACGAGGAGAAGAAGAAGAAACGTAGGAACCCTCACATACAGAGTATCTGCAGCTCTGTAGCACATTCTCCAGGTTTTAATGTAATTTATTCCTGTATAGGTCCTGTGTGTGGCTTCATCAAGGGAAACGAGAAGATCATGAAGCTGCTAGACGTGGTGAAGCCTGAGATCACGGGTCTGAAAGAGACCTGCATCACTGTGAGTTACCAACTTAGCTGAAAGACCAAACTGATCAGGCAGACGTTCCGATAAGATCATTAGCAATCAGCCTGTAAGAATTCCGCAAGGTGTTTTCATATAGACGTGTACATGATGTTTACTTTATTGTGCAGGTTTCCTGCTGGATTTCACTGCTGATTCCTAAGATAGAGGACGGAAACGACTTTGGAGTCGCAATTCAGGTTTGTTTACATGCCACTGTCATAAACCCAAGAGTACCTGATGAGGTCAAAGTGCATGCATCTAGATTTTACTACATGGATAACTTGATTAGGGCTTACAGCTCATGAAAACCAAATATCTCAGAATATTTCTTTTTTAGTTTCCATTTTAGCTTCCATTTTTCCATTTGTAATTACCACTCATACATAATAACTACACGTTACTGTTGGTCTAGTTCAGTACACACTTGCAAGACTAACTTGACCTTTGTCCAGAAGATGATAATTGATACGCTCCCCAAGGAGATTAAGTCACAGATGGACATTGCTGAAAGAGCTGGGTGTTTTCAGAGTGCTGTATCGAAGCATATTCATAGAATGTTGACTGGAAGGGAAAAGTGTGGTAGAAAAAGGTGAACAAGCAACAGGGATAACCACATCCTTAATCAAATTAAGGCCTCAGGCAAAGGCGATTCTAGAGCTTATGCGAGGTTTACAAGGAATATAATGAGGCTGGAGTCAGTGCATCAAGAGCCACCATGCCCTGACCTCTTCAGGAAATCGGCTACAACTGTTGAGTTCCTAGTATCAAGAGACTACAGAACCAGAGACAACTTCTGGTCTAGAGAGAGAACTCCCTGAATTGCTCATTGGTCGTCCAAAGAACTCTTTTCAGACATAATAAATGTTTCATTTGATTTCATTTGGAAATCAAGCTCCAAGGGTCGGGAGGAGGAGTGGAGAGGCAGAGAATCCAAGTTGCTTGACGTACAGTGTGAAGTTTCCACATTCCGCCATGATTTGGGGAGCTATGTCATCTTCTGGTGTTGGTCCATTGTGTTTTATCGAGTCCAAAGTCAACGCAGGCATCTACAAGGAGATTTTATGGTAGTCCAGGCTTCCATCTGCTGATAAGATTTATGGAGATGTTGATTTGCTTTTCCAGCAAGACCTGCCCACAGCGCCAAAACGTCCACTAACTGGTTTGCTGACCGTGATATTAGTGTTCTTAATAAGCCAGTCAACGCACCTGACCTGAACCACATAGAGATTGTCTGGGCTAATGTCAAGAGGAAGGTGAGAAACGCCCGACCCAACAATACAATGAAGGCTTCTGTCAAAAATAATCCCCTCGGCATTGCCGAAGGCTGATCGTCTTCATGCCATGCCTCATTGATGAAGTATTTAAGGCTGAAGGAGCCATGACCAAGGATTAAGTGCATAAATGATTTTTCAGAAGTTTTTGGATTTTAAATCAAATATTGATTTTGAAGTCGATATTCCACATTAGTTGTTATAATGCACTCCTAACACACAGTATGCTATCCGTTATCACCCAAGTGAGGATGGGTTCCCTGTTGAGTCCGTTTCCTCTCAAGGTTTCTTCCTGTTGCCATCTCAGGAATCTCTTCCCTCAGCACCGTCGCCCTCGGCTCGCTCATCAGGGACGAACTGATCATTTGGTTTTATACACATTCACGTTCCATATAAACTTCCGTAAAGCTGCTTTGCGACAACGACGACTGTTAAACGCGCTATACGAATCAAATTGAATTGAATAACATTATCTCCATGAGGTTCCAAAGTGATACGTGCAGCAAAATGGCAGTTTTAAAGAAATCTCTGGCTATCATTTGGTCTTGTTTTTCTTTTCCAGCAAAGTGAACCTGGTGCTAGTTCAGAGCCGGTTCAGTAGAACTGGATTTGTTTTTTTTCAATTACAGTTTTCATCACATCACTGTATACTGTATGTACACGTATGCTTCTACTTTCGCAGCAATGCTAGCGGCAAGAACAACAACAATGGCGAACTTCCTCATAGCTTTGCAAGCAGTTCTCCTGACCTTATTATTACTAGAAAGCATTTGAGCTGCTCATTGCATATTGAGTCTATTGTTCAAAGGTGGTGTAGTGGTTAGCACTGTCGCCGGAATCCCCGGCCAGGCTCGATTCCCGCCTCTGTTTACATGTTCTCCCCGTGCTTGGTGGGTTTCCTCCGGGTACTCCGGTTTCCTCCCACTTTCCAAAGAACCATGTAACCATGCAAGAAATGAAGGTCATGCAATAACCATGTAGGTTAGGCTAATTGGCATTCCCAAATTGTCCGTAGTGTGTGAATGAGTGAGTGTATGTGTGTGTCATACACTCACTCATTCACTCCTGCGATGGATTGGCACCCTTTCCAGGGTGTACCCTGCCATGTGCCCTAAGGGATGTGTTCCAGGCCCCCTGTGACCCTGAATACAGGATTAAGCGGTATAGAAGATAAGTGAGTGAGTGGGTGTTCAAAGATGGTGTCACAAACTTGTGATAATCCCGCCCCCCACCCCCTGGCATAAGTGTTCTGACCCAACAAAGTGTTGTTGCCCCAATGGAACTGTTTTTTCTGTCTGAAGGCAGCTTGAACTGGTTCAAAACTGGTTCTGGCACTGACTTGGTGGAAAAGGAGGAACTGTGAACCTGTTGGGGCTTTAAAAGTTCAGGGGAAAAACCCATGGAGGCACATGGTGCTAGTGAAGTATCATTTATCAGCAAATATGAAAAAGATTTAAAGAATACACGTTACTTCCAGTGTTCCAAGCAGGTGTATTTTATACTGTATGACCACCACGTTATCCAGCATTATTAACAATTCGTGTGTATTTTTTTTTTTTCAGGAGAAAATCCTGGAGCGAATCGCTGCTGTGAAAACCAAACTGGAGGGATTTCAGACCAACATCAACAAGTACAAATCAACCTGCTTGTTATATCATTAAACTGAAATATTTTCTAGCAAAATATGCAGCGCTATAGTGACTGCGTTGTGTGTGTGTGTGTAGATATTTCACAGAGAGAGGCGACGCAGTAGCCAAAGCCTCCAAAGAAATGCACGTGGTGAGAACAACAGCTTCACTATTCGCTACGTTAACTCTACTCCGTTACTCTCGCACATAACTGAACCCACGTTTATGTCTGTGATTCCAGATGGACTACCGCTCACTCGTCCACGAGAAAGACGAAGCAGCGTACTGCGAGATCCGCGTCATCTTACTCGACATCCGTGGATATTACGTCTGTATTCCTTTAGATGATCTTACCACACTAGCACTCATCATGTTATGTTTTCTTACACATATAACACTAACACCACAACACACTGTGCTTGTGTGTGCAGGCTGAGCTCTACGATATCATCAGCAAGAACCTGGAGAAGGTCGTCAACCCCAAAGGAGAAGAGAAACCCTCTATGTACTGAGAGTGAGACGCATCGTCATGTTCCACACACCTGTCTCACGTCACACCTGTTAGAAATGCTGTTTCTATTGGATAGTTCTGACCGATCCCAGCTACACACTGGCAAGACACTCACTTCGACAGAAATAAACTCTAGTATTTGATATTAAGCCTGTGACTCCGCCTCTTTTTGTTACATTCCTAACGTGTTACTGCATCATTAAGTACATGAGCCAGTCAGGTTTCAATATGCAAATCTATTCTATTGCAAAGATTTTAAGTGTGCTGGAAGACATGCGAAGAAAAACAATAAAAAATTATAAACATTAGCTGATACTATAGAGCAAGATACGCCCCCTGTTGGCAGGGCATATGCACGACAAAGTAATTAACTGGACGGAATTTAACAACACTTTTGCAGTCCTTCGATCTCTGCCTGAAGTTTAATCTGCACCATCAGTGAAATCTAAATGTTGAGTAAACGCGATGTTATAAACAGTTATGTGCTGGATTTAATAATCTACTTTAAAATAAGCTACTAATGCGCTACTGTCTCAATGTAAACAAACACCTGCACCTGATATTAATTAGAAAAGATAAAGTGAATATTTTTACTGGGATTAGTTCATATTTTCACTGAAATAACAGCGCTGAAGTGGTATAAGTGAATTTTAACGTGATTAACAAACAGGGAGTGTATTTGTCTGATGACGAAAGAAGTACAACTTAGTGTAAACAAGGTGTAAGATACTCAACCTTCTCCTGTGTACTTTCCATGTAGTTCAATGGGTACTTCAGCTAGAAATGATGATAAATATCTGCAAAATTAGCGTACTAATGCCTGACACGCTGGCTGACAGGTAGAAAAAATGCACTCAAATTTAACGAGACGTTCATACTCCACAAAAGTCTTTATTTAATCAATAACAGAAGAGGACCGTGCTCACTGTGAAACTCAACTCTTCATTCTGATACATAATCAGACGTCACACTAACTCAGACTCAGGGCATGTTTCATATTGAAAAAAAAACAAACGAACAAAAAAACCATACATCATACAAACACAATGCATTCATAAAAAAATAATCATCATCAAAATTAAAGTTGAAATATGATCTGGCCGGCTCACACTTCAGGTCCTTCTCCTCCTGGGATTAACTGCAAACACACACACACACTGTTTAATCACCACTATGACTTCTAAACCTAATTAACCTCACAATTAAGTACTGCACACTCTCTCTTGGCTCTGTCTCAAACACGAGTGCTCTTACTAGAATGCTGAAGAATTTAGGCCTAGTTACTCAAGAAGAGCTTTTGCCTGTTTTTGGAAACTAAAAGAAATAGCTGGTTAAAAATATTCTTAAATCTTTTAATGAACTGTGCTGATGAAACTCAATCTAAAACTAAGGAAATGTGAAGTTAAAGTGAAACAATAAAATAACTAATAATTAAAGCGTGAAGATAGCAGAAGGGAATTATGAGAGTTAAGGTAAGAGAAGGAGTTAAAAGATAAAGGCTGCGTTCTGTTCCACAGTGCACAAAGTGTGCTCCCTACTCCCTATGCAGTGAATGTCAGTTAAAGCACCCTTCCCTCACCAAAACTGCATGATTCTAAACACCCCATCCCACCCCATCCAGTATAGTTCAAGACGATCGAAATGCCCTCGAATTCTGTGGTGAAGGGGCGTGGTCAGGTGAAGTGAAGTGTGGGAGTGGGGTAAGTGTGAAACGGTAAAAGAATCAGAAGGAAATACTGCTAATGTGTGTGTGTTGAAAAAAGTGGAGAGCACAAAAGTGTGAAAGAGAGAGAGAGGGGGGGGGGGATACGTGCAAAGTTTTAAAGCCAGGAAAAATGTTCCACTGAGGAGAAGTGAAAATAAAAAGCAGACTCTTATTCACATTCTTCTTATTTCACTCCCCACTAACCTGACACTCACATCCTTCACAAAGGCCTGGGCCAGGCCCCCAAGTCTTTTTCTCTGTTTCTAACAGCCGTTTTGCTCGGGTCAAGAGTGAAATGATCTTTCATCGCACTACTTACTTTACTTCAGGGGGGACAAACACGTCACAGCGTTAACAGTTCGTGAAAGAATCAAGAGCGTCATCAATGAATCGGCGATTAAAATAGTTTCCGACTAATTCGATTATTGATTTTAGTCAGCAACGTCGATTGATAGTTGCATCACTAATCCCTAATCACAGCATTATTTTATAGTATTTTTATACCAAAGTTTTTTTTATAGGCTAAGTAATCTGTAAAAGAAATAAATTTTCATACATCTTTAATCAATTATTATTGTCATACATATTTTATGAAGAATTATGTTGCCATCAGGTTCGTTTCAGTAAATATTCAACCCTTTGTGTCTGTAGTGTGAAATTTTCACAGCAGCAGTGTCAGGTATCCGAGGTGTTTATGTTACCATGGTAATGAACAGAGGAAGTGACGCTGCGCTGGTGACTTCGCAGGGTGTTTCGAATGATGGGGTTTTGTCCAGGGAGGTTGCCTTCACCAACATTCCCAACAAACATAGCGCTTTCTTAATTAGTTTTCAATACAATTAAACAATAAACACTTTATTTATCCCCTGGGGGGAATTTAAGGGAGAGTGGGTCTCGAACTTAGATCCACAGATCCGAAAATCGACAACCTGGAGCCTGATCCGCCTGAGCCACCACTCCTCCTCCTCCTTAGTGTTCTTATTAAAACATCAGCGATGGTATAGGCTACTTCCTAGCATTCATTCTTGAGCCATTTTAAGGTTTTGTCCCAAATATGAGGTTTATCTTACTAGAACATCACGCGTTTTACATTTCTTTCCACATCTTCTAGTATACTTCTTAATACTCTTACTACAACGTTAAACATTTTACTCAACACCTAATCAGCACACACTAGACCATCAGCCCGCGTAGGGATCTGTCCCAAGTCCGTTCATCACCCACCATGGTGATGTTGTTTCCGTTGAGGAGAATCTGATCCAGTTTTGTTATCCGTCGGCCCTCAGGTGTGATCTCACTGTGTAATGACAAACACAACATCAATGTTGAAGGAAAAAAAAGACAGAATCAAGTTTGTACAATTAAAACTAATGAATAGTTAGGATTTTCTTAAAGGTATACGTACAATTCTGTGACGTCCTCAAGCACCATGTCTGAGTACATACCGGTTAAATCAAACAAACTAGCAAGTTAACAAACAAATTTCGATTCGGGACAAATTCTGAAAGGATACTGACAAAGTCGTCGAACCCCAGCAAGGTGCCGACGATCTCCTTATCGTTCTTCATGACGATGTGTATCCGGGAGCCGATGCATTTATCCACCAGCTCTGTGAAGCAGGAAAAAAAAAAAAGCAGCGTGAACAAACTGCACCAAGCTCAGCTTTTTACGCTCGGAGGAATCTGATTGGTTAATGCATTTTCTTTACACTCAAAATGTCTATACTGTATTAGCTTTAACTATGTACTCTCTATCAGTTCACCATATTGTACAGTTTTACAAAACTTAGGAACAGAATTGTTGTAAATATTATCACAAACTAATCGACCAATCATATTCCAGCTTTTCAAACAGACAGCCTATCTATAGCTAAACTTATAGCGATGAGCAAATTCCATGTTTTCTTGAATATACAATGAAAATTGGTTATATTCTTTACAGTAGAAATATGGGAAAATGGAAATATTTAGTATCGTTGGCACGGAAAAGAAGTTAAAGTTAAATATAGTTGCAGGTAGCGATGACCGGGCCTAAGCACCCGTGCCATCGATGCCTGATATGCAAGTACAGTGGAACCTTGGATTGCGAGCACAAATTGTTCTGGAAGCATGCTTGTATACCAAAACACTCGCATATCATATAATAATGGAAACTCAGGCTATGCATTCCACAGCCCAACAAAATAAATATATTTATTTTTTACGTACACTATGGTGTAATAGTGCTTGGGCCCTAAGGATGCTTATACTTAAGCTCATTTATAAAATACTCACTCATCATCTATACAACTTTATCCTGTATACAGGAGGGCACGGAGATTATTCCAGTCACTTAGGGCATGATGCAGGGGGGGTAAACCCTGGAAGAGGTGCACACACACTAATACACTACAGGCAATTTGGGAACACTAATTAGCCCAAACTGTATGTCTTTGGACTGTAGGAGGAAACCAGAATACCCAGAGGAAACCCACCAAGCACAAAGAGCCGAATCAAACCAGGAACCCGGAGGGGTAAAGTGACCGATTAAACTGACTAATAAAGAAAAAAAGAAAGAAAAAAAACATGAAATCTAACATCTAAATATTTTTTACCTCACGTTACTTACCTAAACAACCTGAGGTAACACATTATTAATTCATTCTAATTATATACGTATATAGTACGTCAACAAAAATATTTGAAAGCGGCTTAATGAACCTAAATCCACATAATAAAACAAGTCAGAATTCAGATTTTAATTTCCAGGACGTAATTAAACACCTAATTAAACAGGATAATTTCTAACAGCTAAACGTGCGATTCTATGGTTTCGTCCTAAACCACGCACTTGAGCCCCAAGTTGCTCAAAGTCGTTTCAGTATTCCCCATACTATTCAGGCATCCTAAGTAGTGCACTGCTACGCTATTTGGGATGCAACCACATATAGTATCTTTGTTCAGTACAAAACACGCCGAGTATAACATATAGCTTAACGTATTGTAAGGACAAAATGTACGTGTTACACCGCTACACAGCTTTAATCAGCTGAAATAATGATAATAGCAAAGTAAAGTTTATAACCGCGCTCTTACCGAGTGGTAGCAACTGTGAGGGGTTTGAAGCCGGTGTTGCCGCCATTTTGCAAAACCGCGACCTGGAACTGGAACGAGAAGTGCACCGGAAGTAGAATCCAGTGGGGCGATAAAATATATTGCATGAAATATGTACATGTAACGCAAAGCACACAAAAAAAGAAAATAATTTTAGTAACTTTGTTTATGTAAGAACTAAATAAAATAACATTAAAAGCTATTTTATTTTATTTTTTTATTTTATTTCAAATGACAGAAATCAGAGAGGCTGGTGAGGAGACGAGCGTTTATAGCTGCTGTAACACAAGTGATATGTCTGAACAGGAATTTGTTGAGAACAACTTGGCACAACCTTTACGCTGGATGACCTTCCTGACGCCACTCTCCCATTTAATCCGGCCATGGGACCAGCACCGCTCCAGTGGCTTGGGTTTGGCCGTTGGCTGGGAATTGAAAGCTCATGGCAGACGAAAAACCTACCACCAAGCCACCAAACACTGCCCACATCCTGATACTCAAAATGTCCCGATTTCTGATATATATCAGAAGGAAAAAAAATCAGTTTGTTTGTTTCTGTGTCTGTCAGTGGTCGGTGTTTGTGGTTTGTGGAGGCAACGTCATTATGTCATACTATGAGCGTGTCAGAGCCATTACATTGGAGCAATACGAGGAGCAGAGTTTTATCCTTTCCCTGGTAATAGTGGCACGCAGCCATCAGGATCTGCATGTGGGGACAGACGGTAGCGGTAGTATAAAAATGTCTTCGTAATAAGAGAGAGAGGAGGAAAAAAGACATACATAGACATTCATGTTTCATAGAAATAACTCCCTTTTTTTGTTTGTTCATTAGTTTAAAAACAAAAACCTACTTTACTTTTGCAGCGTTAATAAGGGATCAGAAAAAAACTGCAAGACGCGTGTTGGAGTCATAGAAAATAATTCTTTTTAATTTATTAAGACTAATAAGTCAAATATATCTCAAGGTGCATTGAGGAAAAGGAACAGTAAAAACACTCAATGTAAAATCACGCTTTTAAAATCAAAGTGTACAGCTACATTGATGGAGAACATGGATGCATTGTAGTTTTCCCATAAAGAGATGAAATCCGACATTTTCATTTCAAATTAACTTGAAAAAAAAGAAAGAAAGAATTATTTAAAATAAAAATCATAATACAGGTGTCGGAGGCTCAGCAATGTGGGAGATCCACTTTCAGCCAATCAGAAAGCAGGAGAGTTGACCTATAGTCAGCTAGCCAGAGGTAACACATAAAATGTGAGGGAACACTATTGCAACGTGAACTGAAATCCTGAAGCGGATGTCAAATAATCAAATTTGACCTCCGACATGGCAGTCCTAGGGACCATTTTTTAAATGGCTGCATGCTAAGCTACACGCTAGGAATAGTTAAACGCACATGCTAAATAAGTAGTTCTTGAACAGATGTACGGAGGCAAACTGAGGGCAGCCGGTTCGACACGCAATTCTGGTGACGTGGTGTAGTGACAGGAGCTTTCGCTCATTCCTGCTGGACCCCTTCGTTCTGTGTGGACGTGCTGTAAAGCGGGTTCATGTTTGTAGTACGCGAGTCTCAATAAAAAAAAATTATATATATATATATATATAAAATAAAATGTTGTGTTGATCCAGGTGTTGTGACTAGTAATTTGCTAGATATAGAATTTTATTAATATAATTTTAATATATTATCTCATTATATTCAGCATTTCAGATCGGACAAATTTTACCACCAGACAGACAGGACACACAGACGGATGAATCGATACGTATACCGGTCTGATCAGGGCCGAACCCATGCATGTTTACTCCTACTGGTAAAAATCCTTCAACTCCAAAGTCTGACATCATGTGCCGCGCCTAGGCTGCTGCCCTAACACACATATTAGAGAAAGCTCGATCATTTCAGACACTGGATGGATCCAAATAAAGCGGTGCAACTCAAGCGGACGGTGCTCTCTATTAAAGATTAAAACCCAGCGGTAGTGTGGAATGCCAGCAGAGCGCGGCGGGAACCAACACAAACAGAGATGAAGTAAAGTGTTCCTTGACATCCTGGACAGATCAATACTAAGTAGAGTCGTATCAGTATCAGAAGTGATGAGGATTAAAAACCTGCACTTACACTCATACTTGGTTTGCATCCCCATAATACACACACGTGCGCATACACACACACACACACACGGCAGAGTAAAATTACAACAATATACCACATATTCAGTCCATCCTGAACTCCCAGTGAGGGACGTTAAGGCCGTCAATTTCACGTGATCACATGTACAATAGGGTAAGGAAGGACAGAAAGGACACAAGACACTGGAACTGTAGTGTGTGTGAGAGATCTAAGACTACATGAAATGATGATGGCGTGTGAGTGCGTGTGTGACAACAGAGCCGAGGCCGTCACTGATTGGTCGATGTAGACTGCGGGTTGGAGATCAATGCTGGTGGCTGAGAAAGCGTCGAGAACCACGATGACATCACCGACTTGGCGCTGTTCAAGGCCCCGCCCACAGACTGACCTAAAGAGAGAAAGAGACAGTTAACACTGTGTGTTAAGAGCGTGTGCTGCATGTGTGCGGAGCCGTGATGAAACGCCTGCTGCTGACCTACGGCTCTGCCGGTCTGCACTACACTCCTGCTGGTGCTCATCACCGCGCTGCCCAGTCTCCGCCCTCTTTCACTGTTCTGTACAGAGCTGAACACACACACACACACAGAGACAAGGTTAGATACAAGTACATTCAACAAACAATTAAAAGCGTTCTCAGGTGAAGTAAACGATATCGATTATCTCGTTACAGTGCATGAATGAGCGAATGCAAGTCAATGAGCGAATGCAAAAGTAAACACGCCTTTGCAGGGTTGTTTAATCAGCGCTGTTGATATAGCGTCGCTGTGGTAACAACAGAGCAGCAGAACTCTCTACCTGTCTCTCCGTTTATGCCACAAGTGTAAAGCAAATCATCATAAACTCACTGTGAGAAACGCAGCTTCACATCCGCCACACTGTACTGACCCTGGAACGGGTGACTGTGGACACACACACACACACACACACACACACACACACACACACACACTTCTATTTATTCACTGATATTCACTCATCTACTTTAATAAGTCTTATAAGGTTAAGGGTTCAGTTAAACACAAAACAATTTAAATAAGAAACTCTCATTTGTTCTTTCTTTCTTTTTGTCTTTTTTGTTCCATCCATATTATTCGCCTTTGCTTCTTCCATTTTCTTTTTGTTTTATTGTCTTTATTCTTTTTCTTTTCTAACTTTTTCTCTCCTTTTGTTATCCTGTCCACATTTCGCTACATCCATCTCTCATTCATCTCTTTCACCATTTACTCATATTGTTCTCACTCTTCCTGTTAATCTTTCCTTTTTGTTTTCATTGTTCTTTTCAGCTTTTATCCTTTCTTCCTTCTTTTCATGTTTATTTTTTCTTCCTTTTATCTTTTATTCTTTTTCTGTCTGTTTTCATCTTTCAGATTTTTTCTTTCTTTCCCTCTTTTCATGTTTCTTTCTCTTCTTCTTTCCTACCTTTTTGCCATTTTTCCCTCTTTTTAGCTTTCTTTTATTCTTTCTCATTTATTTTCATAATTCTTTCTTTCCAGAGGTTTTTTTGTGTAGATTTTCCCTTCTGATCATTATCTTTTCCCTCTTTTCAGCTTTCATTTTTTCTCTCTTCTTTTGTTCTCTCTCCCTCTTTTTCACATTTTGTTCTATATCTTTTTCCTTCTTTCACTTTTCATATTTTAGTTTTCTTGCATTCTTTGTATCTTACTCCGTTTTAATCTTTCACCCGTTCTATTTTCTTTTCTTGTTTTTCTTCTTCTTCTCTGCTTTTAATCTACCCTTTTTTCATTTCAGCCCTATTTATCTTCACTCATTCTACCTTCCTTTCATGTCTCATTCTTTCATTCTCCCCTATTTTCATCTCTTGTTCTTTCTCTCTTCTTTTTGTCCTTTATTTTCTCTCCTATTTCCTTCTCTCTTTCTCCCCTGTGTTCTGCACCTCTGGATGTTAAGAACAGTACTTTCTCTCTCTCTCTCTCTCTCTCTCTCTCTCTCTCTCAATGCTGCACAGAGATCCAATGCTGTGATCAGTGATTTGGGACGCAGCCCTGTGTTCTTACCCTGGGGAGATCTCGCCCATGGCCGGGTGGTGTGTGCTGGACCACACTCTATAGTTGTGCGAGATCCTCCAGGCGGAGACGAAAGCAGAGCCGTAATCAGCCAGCAGCTTCTCATTGTCTGAAACACACACACACACACACACACACACCAATCATGACACAGGGACTACCATCATTGATACACCCATACACACAGAATAACAGGTTATATATACACATATAACGGTGTACAAAGTGAGTGTGTGTTTGTGTGTATATACCATGCTGTAACGTTGACGCTAATAGTGTGTGCATGTAGTGTGTGAACTGAGCCCGGATCCATTCGTCTCCTCCCTCCCAGCCAGTCCCGTCCAGGAACACGTCCTCGCTGTGCTCAGACACACTCTTCAACAGGAAGTCACAGAAACGCAGGTCAGCTGTGGTCAGGCTGAGGACGCGCCGCAACTCGGGGTCAGCGATGTGGATCACGGCTTCCTCCACCTGTGTGAGCACGCGCACACACACACACACACACACACACACACACACACACACACACACACACACACACACAGACACCAGAAATGTGATCTATGCCATCGACTTATTCTATTCAAGTAAATTACCCTAAAATTAAACGTGTGTGTGTGTATCTCACATCTACAATGGCGTCGCTCAGGTGTCTCTGCTGACGGAACAGGATGTTGGTTGCTCCGGCAACAAACCCCCGAACTCTGACATCACAGAGCAGGTGATGCTGCTGAAGAGCCATGTAGGGTAAACACAGGTAACCCTACACACACACACACACACACACACACACACACAAACAAATAACACTGTGCATCATTAACCCTGGGTGTTTCAAGTTGGGTAACTAATTGGGGGCAATTACTTTTTCACACAAGGTGAGTTGCTTTTGGACAACTTTTTGTTCTTCAATAAACGACGAAGCAATGAAATTTAAAAAAGAAAACAGAAATTAGAAAGGGGGCAAATAATTTTTCACAGCACTAACTCTGTGTGTGTGTGTGTGTGTGTGTGTGTGTGTGTGTGTGTGTGGGTACCTTGGTGAAGATGGCGAGAGGAAGGCCGCACTGGTCCTCCTCCAGCAGGGGCGTGTGCGAGTGTGTACTGTGTGCGTGTGTGTCGCTGGGCGTGTGCGTGTTGGTCTGAGTGGGTGTGGCTTTGGGCTGAACAGTGATGGGCGTGGTCGAATCCGAATCCATAAGCTCTGTGTGCGCGCCTCTCCCTCCGTCTCCCTCCGTCTCCTGCTCCTCCTCCAGGACGCTTGGGTCCAGACTCTCCCACTCGCTGTCCAGCCAATCAGGAGAGCTCGGGTTCGGCTTGGCAGTGGAGGAGCTCTCTGATTGGTCGGCTGTGGTGGGCTCGGCAACAAAGACCTCGGTGTTCTCTTTGAGGTCTACGCTCTTGATGACGTCAGCACTCTCTGACTGGCTGCTTCTAGGGTGATAGTGAGAGGAGTCGGGCAGGCCGCGCTCGATCATACCTGCGCGCTCACACACACACACACACACACACACACACACACACACACACACACAATGCGTCAGCATTTGGCACCAGTACCAAAAGTCATCTGCAAAGTTCACAACTGTAATTGTCCAGAAGATTTTGATTTTTCTTGGGACCACAGCAATAATCCAATCAGACCAACCAGCAGATATGGAACCCTGGATTGTGAGCATAGTTCTTTTTGGAAACGGTGCTTGTATATCAAAACACTCGTATATCAAAGTGAATTTGCTCGTATGAAATAACGGAAACTCAGGCGATTCATGATGCTTTACGCGTGCACAGTGTTATAGTAAACAGTACACGTGACACTTAGCGTCAAAACAACAAGTGCATGTGTGCCACATGATACTCGATTATCAACTTTAACATGATAATCGGTTATCAATAACCAATACCCGGGTTACTCTCAAGGCTGCAATCTACTTAGTAAATAATAACTATACATGTACGGATTTCCTTTTTCTGTATATGGACTCAAAATGCCTAAAACTCATGCCTGTCTATTTCATATACCACATCATACTAGTATTGTGTGACTGTGTTTGTGTTTCAGTCTTCTCACCAGGGAACAGGGACAGAACTGTCATCAGGGTGCCCACTAATCTGTCAACAGGAGAGATATAGAACAGCACCTACACACACACAAGCACAATTTAATTAGACTGCACAGTATAGTGCACACTACACATTTACTCATCTGTGTGTGTGTGTGTGCACGTGTGTGTGTGTGTGTTTGTGTGTGCTCGCGCATGTACAGACCTTCTTTTCCAGCAGAATCAACTTAAATAGAACTAGAACCTAGAATGCACACAGTGTAATTATTATTATTATTAGTAGTAGTAGTAGTAGTTATTTGTTATTATTATTACACACTGGTTTACCTTGTGTTTAAAGTGCAATATTAAATCTCGTGCAGATAAACCTGGAGAGACAAAGAGAGAGAAAGTCACACTTCATGGTTTTGGGATTTTTCTTCCTAATTTAGTCCTAATATTTTATCCAATTCCACCCGTTGCCAGGGGCCTCCCACATCCAAGACCACCAGCAGTCAGTCAGGGAGGGCCCACTCACTCACTTTATCCTGTATTCAGGCCTATCCCAGGAGGCTTAGGGTACAGGGTGCCAATCTACACATACACATAGTCTACTACGGCCAATTTGGGAATGCCAATTAACCTAACATACATGTCTTTGGACTTTGGGAGGAAACCCACTAAGCACGGGGAGACCATGCAAACTCCATGCACACAGAGACGGGAATCGAGCCTGGCCAGGAATCGAACCCGGACCCTGGCGGTGCGAGCGACAGCGCTAACCACTACATCACCGCGCCGCCACAGGGAGGGCTGAAGACTATACATTTTTTTTGGCTTACTCTCAATTCGAAATCCACTCGATTCAACTAGGTATCGTAATTCTATTGTGTGGAGATTCATGTATTGCTACACAACTTTTTAAAATATATTTTTTTATTTATATAAGTTTGTATTTGAGGTGGTAAAATATTGCCCTTCCTCTGTAATCCTACAGGTGGTGCTCTAAACCGTGTGGTAGGTACTAACTAGTGACTCGGGTTTACACTCTGGGGTTTACACGTGTCTCTGTCCTACACGGTTCTCGACCCTGAGATGTCCAGGTTATTATAGGATACGGGCCAGTCTACGTTCTGGATCGACACATGTATCACAGCGCAGAACATATCCTGACCGCAAATCTTGGGTCAAAGCATGTAATTAACCAGCAAGTACAATTCTTTTGCTTCTATTATACACTGAAGACTTGGGTTTGGGATAAAAAGATGAACATGAGATGATGGATCAGACGACCCAATTTTATGTGAGCAGAAATATATCGGAATGGATTGTGCTTTAACGTAAATAGCAACGTTGTTTATGTCTTGCCTACAACAAGCAGATGCTGTCACTAAACTGCTCGTCTCCTCTTCAGGAGGGGAAATGCTGCTCAGCATTTTATCCCTGTTTAAGTCCTCTGCTGCGCTTTCAGGGTGCTGTTTTGCTGGATTTTTGAGCTTTTCTCCCCTACACTAGAAGACCTAGACTCCGTTCTTCATGTTGGTTTATCCTTTTTTGATCCGTCTCATGTTTGCCTTTTGATCTCAGATTCTTAAATTAGGATTATAACGTGCTTTATAATAAACTCGGCAAAAATGAAAGAATTGGCCTTGCTGTTCCAATACTTCCGAAGGAGACCAACAATTCAACACGCATATATGCATGTTGGTTTATATGATAC
>QMIH01001121.1:109254-128140 GCA_003987875.1 Clarias batrachus | reverse complement strand
TACTGAACTACCTTTGTTATAGACTATAAAAGATTGTAGCAATATTAAAAAAAAAAAAAAAACTAGCATGAACTTATTTATCTACAAGAAAAAAGTAATAATTTCGAAAGTTGAACAATTTAAAATACAAGCATTTACACTAATAACAGGTCTGTATCGTTTTTTCCCCCAGTTCTGTTAATTTTTATTTCGAATAACTTACCTCAGTGTCTGTATCACACATCTACACAAACACATGAGACTGAAATATACATACAAAAAATATATACAATGTACGGTGGCATCTTGACAAACAAATTTAATTCAAGTTCTTAAAGTGAACTTTCATATATTGAAACGCACTGTCCCATAGGAAATAAAATATATGCAGATAATCCGTTCCAGCCACCCAAAAATATTACCAATATTACCAATTTCAAACACAATAAATACTATAAGTATCCAATACGGTGGTGTAGTGGTTAGCACTGTCGCCTTGCACCGCCAGGGTCCGGGTTCGATCCCCAGCCAGGCTCGATTCCCGTCTCTGTGTGCATGGAGTTTTGCATGTTCTCCCCATGCTTGGTGGGTTTCCTCCCACAGTCCAAAGACGTGTAGGTTAGGTTAATTGGCGTTCCCAACTTGCTCGTAGTGTGTGAATGAGTGAGTGTGTGTGTGTGTGTGCCCTGCGATGGATTGGCACCCTGTACAGGGTGTACCCTGCCATGTGCCCCAAGTCTCCTGGGATAGGCTCCAGGCCCCCCGTGACCCTGAATACAGGATTAAGCGGTATAGATGAGTGAGTGAGTGAGTGAGTACCCAATACTTTTTTTTTTTTTTTTCCTTGCCGATTGTGGCCAGAAGCTTGCAGAGACACTCCAGACTGTCCTCAGTCTGGTTTTTTTTTTTTTTTTTGGCAAAGCAAGGTCAGCAAGTGGAACACCTGAACCTTGAAAATCGAGGCATAACGTCGATATATGTTTGTGGGACATTTAACATATCGGGGACCTGTACACACAGTCATTAAACAAAACCTAATGAACATTAGTGCATTAGTGTAGCAGGGAATTATATAGAGAAATAAAGGGAGAGTTCTTTTACTTACGCAACACTCTAAAGTCCTGTGTTGACTTGAACATCCCTCGTATGTCATTTTAAAGGGGGGGATTGAGAATAAGACATGATAAAAATATCAGGAATATTTTATTTAACATTTAGATGAAATAGCAGAACAGGCACAAAAACTAAACCTTAACTAAAATGAAAATCTCTTATGCAGATTATCTGGGTAATCAAATACTATTGGATATTATCGGATGCTTGCAAAGTTAATCATGCGGTATAACGTCATGTCTTTATGAAAATGACTTTTTAACATCTTGACTCGAGTGTACAGCAAACCGTGTCTGATGCTCTGCTTGCTGAACGAGTACTACAGTATATATAATCAGTGTATATGGGGATTGATCACCACATATAAATATAAAGACTCTAATGATTCACAGACACAAGAGACATGCAGGGATAATTACTATATGGACATTAGTTGTGCTATTTGATTGTTAAATTTATATTATAGAAACACAATCATTTAAAAGCTCTGTTCTTACTGGCGAGTTAAGAGAAGTGACCTCATGTCACTCAGTTTTGTCACAACACTTTCAATGTTGGTTTGTGATTGTTAAATTGTACCTGTTGTAACATGTACAGTGGAACCTGCGATTGTGAGTAACGTGGTTTGCAAGCGATCCGCAAGAGGAGTTAAGTGTTTTAATAAATTTTTACTTGAAAAACAAGCAAGTCTTGGTTTACGAGTACCGACTATCATGTATTACGCATGCGCTTCTTGTTTTGATGCCGAGCGGCACGTGATCACAACTGAGCCAGTGGTTTTTCTCTCTCTTGCGCTGTGGAATTGTGGGTGCTCGTCTCTTAATGGTTTAATCAACATCCGTGCACGCGTGTAGTTTACTATAACACTGTGAACACGCGTGTGCGTGTAAAACATCTTTTATTTAGTGTTTGTATGCGTGTGTGTACAGTGCACTTGTACTGTTTATCATAACACATGTGTGCGCGTGCACGCGTGTAAAGCAAAAAGTCTCATTAGAGGGGTTAAAAACCCATTTTCTCTCTCTGTCAGCCGGCACTTTGTATCAAATAAGTCTAACAATATGACGACCATGTGGCGACAAATGTACAATTTAAAATGAGCTAATTTACATGAATAAACTATAGTTTTTTTTCTCACACATTGTACCAGATTCCCATAAAATCTCCACCAAATTGTATAAGACAGCAGCAACACATTCATGTCAGATTATTAAATATTACTCCGTTCTTTCACTTCACCTTCTGTAGACAATCAGAAAAGGATTCACAAGCACAAAGCTTTTTTCTAGTTATAGGGAATTCAGGAATCAAAGGGGTTTAAACATTTGCTCCCAGCTAGTGTGGTGATGAATAAACACAGAGACATGAGAGAGTGTTTGTGAGGTGTTTAATAATAAATTAAAGGTGTGTGTGCAGTACAGTGCTGAGGGACAGGCTGAGTGAATGTCAGAACTTTACATCACACTCAGTAACCAGTTAAACCCCACATTACCCATAATCCCTCTGTTATAGTGGCAAATGCTCCGACAACAAAACCATCAAACTCCCCCACCCACCCTGAAAAAAGTAAAATAAAATTTACACACAACCAGACGCACAACATCGCTCATACACACATGCACGCACGCGCTATGGTAACAGTTTTAAAATCTTAAAGAAATGTGATTTTCCATCCAATGCTTGCTGAATATTCCGGAGAGAACTTCATGGGCTTTGTCCCAAACAAGGTACCAAATTTCTCTAATGACAAATTCTGTGATGAAACTGAACTTCTGTGATGAAAATGAAACTGTTGCATCCCAAACCAAAAAAAAAAAAGTGTCACACTATGAGCTGTGTCCCACACCACAAAATAAGGACAACAAATAATACACCAAGAGTGTTTAAAAGATCGATACCTGGTCACCATGGTTACTCAAATGTGGGTTGCATCCCAAACAGTTCTTGGGTACAAGATCAAAGCAATGCTTCCGTCACTTGGTTACTCTTGTTTTTGTCATCTAGCTAGCTCAACAGGCTGATCAGCCTTTTATGTTACCGTAAAGATCTTGGGAGTCATCGTCCAGCTTTTTGCCTTTGGCTTGTCCGGCATGTCAGAACAGTGCTTAGCTGGGGAAGTATTTAACATCCACGAAACATTAAGAACTCAGAGCTTACAGGCTGCGTCCCAAATCACACTCCAAACCACACTTTGTTTGTGTGAAGTGTTTACCTGGAACAAGCATTCCGATCTTGGTAACAGGTGATGGCCAATCAGCTAGCAAGTTAATTAGTCTAAAAGTACTGCACATAGGACGACTGAGGTCTAAGAACAAACGCTGACTAGCTCACGAGCATGGAACACTGCTAACACGTTCAAACAACAAACTAGCCACGATGTCACAATTCACTTTTTAGCTCGGGGATCATCCAATTTAAACCTTTAAAAAGTCCCTTCGAAGCCCCGCCGACCCCAATTTAGTTGTTTAATTTGATACATTTACATAATGAGCATTTGATGGAAATACAACGAGATGGACATATGGAAGAAGGATCAAAGCTAGGACTAAAAAAAAAAAAATGTAAAAAAAAAAAACATGACCGAACCTGCAGTCACACTCTGCTTGTTTAAAAAAAGAAGCCCTACACTCACGTATACACACACACCCACACACACACACAAACCTGTACATGTCAGCCATATGGTGGAAGATTTTAAAGCAAGTGCATCATCATCATCATCATCATAACCATTGAGAAATGAGAAATAGTAACAATGCATGAATGAACAGTAGAAATCAGTCTGGGGAGCGACGACAAGCTCGGCTCTGCACCGGGGCAATCGCATCATCCACCGTACATACACGTGGTCAGTGGTGACATCACAGGTGGTGGGGGAACGGGCCGTCATAAAGGAGACCCGGTTCCACAGTACAGTCTCGAAATCGTTGACGTTTTTTGCGTTTCCTTTAACAGCATAAGTTCACGTCCAAAATGGCCGATTGTTCTCAGTACACTCGACATCCCTTTTAGGAAAAAGATTATGTTTTTGAGACGTGATAAAAAGAAAAAACCTTTTGGCCATCTTGAGCAACCACGCAGTCCTTCTGCCTGGATTCAGGAAGGCGCCCGTTTTCGTCTAGCACTTTGCTTTTTTTTTGATGATTCTCGCTGTCCCTCCTCAGCCAACCTGTTATACAAAACACTATACATGCTACGACTCCAGGATTTCTAGGATGTTTGCCATCGTTTTCCTTCACCTCACGAATAATAAGTTAAACATCATGACATGGATTGAAGACGAATCCCTTGACAAACAGGACATCTCGGTCTCGAAGCGGAACGCAGAGGTGCTGAGACACGTGGCCGACTCTTACAGCTTTCAGCCCATTAGCGTTTCCTCTGGAACATGCTCACTAATACAGTTGCGCGCTAATTACTTTGGACATCGTTAAGGGTTTCAATACCACTGATTTGAAATGCCTGCCCTTTAAGACGAGGTAAACATCCAAATGTTTTTTTTTTTTAGATGGCCACCGTTTCATGTCAAGGTCTCTAAATTTAGATAAAGTGTGGCCACTGTGAAGAGCAGTCTCTCTGTCCAGATTTAAAATCAGCCTCTGCTTCCTTATAAATCTGGCAACTCTAGAGTTTCGCCATCCGCACCAAAGTCTTCTTCATCGTCAGGTGGGAACGGACATGCTGGTGGTTTCCACGGCAACTCAGTGAGGCAGGATGGGTAGAGCTTGGCGACAGCGAGGCGGAAGCGGTTACCGAGACGACCTAGGGCACGGTGGGGGATGGGCTGGGGGCGAAGCCACAGCTCTCGTGTCGCGTCATAACGTATTAGCGCGTAGCCACCCTGACGATCGAGTGCAAACAAGCACAACGTATCGAGAAGAACTACAGCCCGCGCGCATACTTCTGGTACAGCTGCACCGTCGCCGCCATCGGCAACAGGCAAAGCAGCAACTGCGCGCCATTCGTCCCTAATAGTATCGTAAATCTCCACAGCACCATCTCCTCCTCCGCCAACATAGAATATGAGGTCGCCAAGAACAGCAGCGGTGCCAGTGCCTGAGAAGAAGGAGGCGGAGCCTAAGCAGCTTCTTTTTCTCTGGGTCATAATTTCTGTCCACACGTCATTACGCGGCGAGTAGAAAAACATAGCGTCGTGGATAACGATATAGACGCGGTCGTTAACAGCTACGGCAGCCATGTTGTTTTGGCTCAAGGAGCTGTGTGTTGGCAGCGAGCTTGCCACACTCCATTCATCTCTTGAGCGATCGTAACGTTCCATCGTGACGTCATCGTCATGGGTTCCTCCTACGTCATAGCCACCTCCTCCGATGGCATAGACAAATCCGTGGCAGAAGACAAGAGTGGGGCGTACACGTGCGCTCAACATGAAGGCTTTTGCCACCCAGGAGTTCTGCTGTGCATCCAGCCAGTAGAAACTCTGGACTGCTTTCCATTTGCCATTTTTAACTGGCTGTTCACCTCCAGCAACAAACACATCGTTATCGGGTGTGACGAGCATCCCGAACCGACGCAAGTCCTCTGGAGGGCTAGTCAGCTTGTAGACTTTTTCAGCTTGGGGGCTGTAGCATGTGATTGAGCGTTGTGCATCGTCGGTGCTGCTAGGCAAGGGATGTAAAGATAAATCGTCATCGTTGTTGTTGCTAGGCGAGCGGCGCAAATGCAGATTGTTAAATTCAGTAGGAGGGCGATGGAAGTCATGATTGTTGTAATCGCTCGCTGAATCCGCGTCCACAAAAATGAGCATTTCCTCCTTTGTCATGCCCAATCGCGGCTTAAAAAACTTGGGCATGGATTTGTACAGTCCCTGTATGACAATGGACTTGTGATTTTGCGGTAGGCCACGGAACCAGGCACGCTGCGTGATCTCGGCCAAGGCATCCACGCGCACCAGACTAAGCACGGCCGAAAGGTGGCGCTCCCGATGTGCCGCGTCATGCTCGAGCCATAGTGCGGCTGCCTGTCGTACGGTCTCCTCACGCTCTACGTCCAGTGCATCGCTGCCCAGCAATTCCAGAAGCAGAGTGTGAGAGAGCTGCAGGAAGGCCTCGTCTCGACACACGTGCCGAAAGTTCAGTTCCACCACACGCTGAGCGCTGCGCTTCAGCTCGGCACAGCCAAACGCGTCGGCCAAACTTAGTATACGCACACAGTTCTCCACCGAGAGTGAGCGCAGGAGAAAGTCCCGGCATGCGCACACCACTCCGTCCACCTTAGAGACAGAAACATGAAAAACATACTTCATTAAAACACATATGGATTTTGTATTACAATTAGTTAAACAAGAAAAAAAAAAAAATGCAACTGATTTACTAAGCAAGCAGCCAAATAAGCAACAAAGGACAGTCACCAAATAAGTGACCAGAGACATGCAGGGGCAGACAATGAGTCAATGAGTCCCTAGAAAAGTAACAATCTCACACAGTCTCAACTAGGAAAGTTTCCAGAGGTAAGTAATCAAGTTCGGTAGTCTCTAGGCAATTAAACAGAAGAAATGTTCCCTAGAACTATTATCCAGGTCAGACAGCCCCCTAGGCCAGTAGCTGCGTCAGACAGCCCCTTAGGCAAGTAGTGCCTGATAAATTAACAGTAATAAGTAGACAAGTAACTGTGAGAGAAGCAATCAAGGCAAACTCCAGACAAGTATCCAAGTCACGCTTTTTCTAATAGGTAACCACGTCTGAAAGACAAGTTATCAGAACAAACAGATCCTAAGTAAGTAACCAAGTCAGACAAGCAACTAATGAAAACAGGCAGTACCTAGGCAAGTAACTGGGTCAAACATTCCTTAGCAAAATTAGCAACATAAACAATTCCCAAGTACATAACGAATACAAGCAATAACAGGGTAAGTATCCAGACCAAACCTCTTCTTGTAGGAAAGCAGAGCATATAGCCTTTAGGCATGTGACAAGCACAGACAGGTCTTAAACAGGTAACCAGAGCAGACAGTCCTTAGGTCAAATTAAACAAGCCAGACAGTTCCTAGGCAGGTAACAAAAGCAGACAGTCCCATAGTCATTAGGCAGATAACAAGAAGACACCATTCATAAAGGGTAACCTGGTCAGACAGAGAAGATATCAGAACAGATGGCACCTAAGAAAATAACTACATCAGAAAATGAATGAATGACACAGACAGTCACTTGGCACATAACCAGACACAGCAGGTAATCAAGTCAGACAGCCGTTAGACAGGTGACCAGAGCAGAGCAGAGCACTGTGCGTGTGTGTGTGTGTCATACCTGTAGAAAACAAGCTGTTTCATACAGTATCTCAACTGTACTGTGTGTGATTTCCAAATTTCCTGTGTAAGCATATGCAATGATGGTTTGCAGTGTTATGGGATCCACGTTCCTCAGGTGGACATGTGACTGTTTGCTCTCACTCAGTCCGCTCATGAACATTGCCCTGAAACACACAAAGCAGAAATTAATTTAACACTACTCCTCCCCAGAGAAAACAGCTGAAAGTCAGCAGACATACACACACACACACACACACACGTTTGTGTGCCTATTGTCCTACCTGAAGTAAGAGCTGCATGTGGCCAGGATGATTTTATGGCAGTGGAACTCATGGTCCTCCACCAGCAGTGTGATATCAGTTAGTAACTTTTCCTCATAGAACAATTTCAGTTGGTCAAGAACAGAGACCGCGAACTGCGAGTTCACCGAGCGGGCTTCCCCTTCCTCCGACATCCTCACGTCCCATCAGTCAAAAAGACAGGAAATCTTCACAATTTTGTTTTTAACTAGAGAAAGATTCCTCAAAAGTTACAAGTCAGATGTATAAGAATAAGTGGGTGGAAGAAGGTCTATCGTTGTTCTTCTCAGAGTGTATGAGGTTTCGGTCGCTACATCAGTGCTGTACGAGGTCTGGTGTCTGTAAATAAAGATAAAATAAAATAAAAATTAAATCAGAAAAATCCACATACGTGTACAGAATTTCCCCTCACACGCTCTTCATCAGTAACACATTAATAGTACAAGTTCAATAATAGTTACTGGGTTACACACCTCTATTGACCTGACTGGATGCATTCTAAATCAACATCACATACAAGTTAAAGACCATTCCTCATGTTTCAGCATCAGAGCTCTGGTGGTGTTGATTTGTATCGGTTTGGTATTTAACAGCCAGAAGAATATCAGAAGCTTCATTACACAAATTTAATGTCTGACCATTTATTTTTATCATCTTTCACAGATCCTCAGACAGACAGATCGAACACAGTGGACATCGCTACACTGTTTAACACACACATGATTCACCTGACCCAGTTTTTTTTTTTTTAAATGCAAGTATATTGTCTCTTTTATAATCTCTCATATGACACGGTCATTGAACTGAGACAATTACAGACAAAGAGAGAGAACTGAGAAAGAAACAGAACAACAGAGAACAACAAAAGTCAGAGAGGGCGAGAAAGACAGACACACAGACAGGGAGATGAATAAACAGAAACAGAGAAAAATCAGAGACCCTGGAGAAAAACTGGCGTCAGTGACCGCAAGAAAGAGACAGACGGAGATGGACGAACAGAAAAAGAAAGACAGAGAGGAAAACAAACATCAGAGAGAGGGTGAAAAAGACAGACAAACCAACAGAGGAGAACAGAAAAACAGAGAGTTGGACAAACAGAAACCAGAAAGAGACCAAAAGACAGAGAGGATAACAGAGACATTAGAGAAAAGGACAGACTGGCCGTAACAGAGAGGAAAGTGGAGATGTCCGACAAAAAAAAGAGAGAAACAGAAGGACAAAGAGGAATAAGCAGAAATGTCATGGAGAGCAAGAAAGACAGCCAGATGAACAAACAGAAGACAGGAAGGGAGGAAGACAGATGAAAACAGAAATATCAGAGACAGACAGAGGGACAAGAGAGAGAAAGAAAGCAGAGACGTCAAACAGAAAGACAGATGGGAGAGACGGATTAACTGATGCCATAACGACGTTTAACACCTCAGTCAACGCCACATGAAGTCACGTGACACAAATAACGTGCTTCGTTAGAATACTCAGCCGGACAGGAATCCTGAACGTTACTGTATTTTTTCCCACCACTAAATAACGGAGCCGCGCACCGGGCCGTTAGAGCACGCGCTGATCTTGAGGCTAAAGCTAAAAACACACATACACCGATACAAGAGCGGGTCTGTAAACACGTGACTCAAATAAGGCACTCTTTAACTTCAATTTGACGTTATTAATCCTTACAAGACGTCTAAACACCTACACACACAAATACAGAAGTGGAATGAATCAGACGATTTCCTCAGTGTTTCGCTTCAGTAGGCGCGGCTCGCCCTGGGACAGATACACGAGTTAGCGCTAAAATACAAACACACACACACAAGCTAAAGCGGAATTATATCTTATAATTACACTATGAAAACAGTTACAAAAAGTTCCGAAGCAAAAAAAAAAATAACTTCTTATCTAGGATAAAAAAATAGCAGAGCTGAGGCGCAGTCATTACAGGGAAAACAGAAATATTAGCGGGCTAATCAGTTAGCAAAGATTAATAAAAAAAAACACATCACATAAACTTACCTCAGTGATCCATAAAGCCCTTCTCATTTAAAACAACCTTTCAAATCCAACCAAGAAATAAAATATTCAAACCCTATTTTTTTACGCCTAATCGCCTCACACACGCTAGCAAAAACAGCTAACGTACAGACGTTAGCGCGCTAGCTACTTGCTAGCAAACAAAACCGACAATTAAAATAAACTAACGCTAGCTAAATATACAATATTCCTCTATATGAGTTTTAATTAATACAACTAAACGATTCATTTTTGATTAACTGTAATTGACTAACGACTAAAAACACTGTTTATTCGTTCAGGAAGCGCTTTTACGCTAGGCAGTTAACGCTAGCTAACTAGGTTTAGTTCGGAGAAAAAAAACCCGCAAACGATCGAAATTCTGCGTTTCAGCAATGAATTTATAGTCAAGTTCCGGATTGTAAACATTCACTGAATCGGAACGAAAGTAGGCCGACGAAATGAGCTACATTAACGATATAATTTAGGAAGAAAAACCGTAATATTATTGAGCTAGAACGAGGTGACTCGTGGAGTCGAGCTAAACGAGTCGATTCGTGCCGTGCGAAAGCAGTGCGCATGCGCCGGGGAGACGGGCCAGACACTGCAGTAATGACGGAGAAATTTCCAGCTGCTATTGCGACAATAATAATAATAATAATAATAATAATAATGTGAGTGGGTCTTTCCATTCTATGTGTTTTTGTGTACAAACATAAAAATCTTCTGATCATAGCGGGGCAGCACTGTGGCATCGCACCTTGAGTGTCTGGGTGCATCATTTCTGTCTTTGGTTTCCTCTGGGTTCTACGGTTTCCTCCTGTGGTCCAACGACATGCAGATTAGTTTATAGTGTTCCCAAATTGCCCAGAGTGTAAGTATGTGTCTGCAATGCATTGGCACACCGGCACAGTGGCTTAGTGGTTAGTACTGTTGGTGTTTGTGGTGTATGCGGGTTCTTCCCATGCTTGGTGGGTTTCTTCTGGGTACTACCTTTTCCTGCTAATTGTCCTTCCCAAATCGCCCATAGTGTGTGTGCCATCCCATCCAAGGTGTACCCAACTTCGTGCCATAAACTAAGTCTCCTGGGATAGGCACCAGGCTCCCTGCAACGGCTTTATTTAAAGTGAGTGATCATAGCGGGTCTCAGTACAATAGAATCTCAGCATATGAATGCGCTCCCTTATGAATAAATACAGAGCTTTTTCGGCATATGAATGAACCAAACTGAACCGAACTGAACAAATCGATGGCTAAGCTGCACATTTAAAACTTGTTTGCGTCAATGTAAAGCCAAGCGAAGCTGTTTGGAAAGCATGTGTTCAACTGCAAAAAGATGACCAAAAAAAACCCCACATAAAAACACTTATCTGTGTTTTTATGTGGTTTTTTTTTCTTTCATCTTTTTGGGTGGCTGAAACGGATTGTCCGCATTTATATAGTCTCCTGTGGGAAAAGTCTTAACTCAACACACATTTTCACCGTTAAAAATCACCTCCAGATCGAATTAAATTCATATGCAGAGATTCCATTGGCAAATATAATCTCAGACAAATAACAACATATAACTTTTTTATTGGGCCATAAAAAACAACAAAAGTCTCTGACATTGTTTTGACCAATTCTTCAAATTGTGTGTGTGAGTGAGTGTGTGTGTGTGTGTGTGTGTGTGTGTGTTAGTGTTGTGTGTGCTTGTGTGCCCTGCAATGGATTGGTACCCTGTCCAGTCCCCTGGAACCCGCAACCCCTGTAGAGAATAAACATTATAAAGAGTGAGTGAGTGAGAAAGTATTTATCTTGACTTCCCCCAAGAATGTTCTAGCCAATGTTCTTAATACTGAGTATACATGAAGTTCGGTAAGATTAAATTGCCAGTTACATTTGTCACTAAGCATGACACTTGACATAGTGTAGTTTTTTGGATGAACTCTTTCTCATGATGTAACTTTGCTGGTGTGTTGAAGTATCATCATAGCATCATGTCAGCTGTCACGCTGACACTTGCTCAGTTTTGCATATCGCATGTCATTGCATGATAGCTGTGCTGCAGCATTGTTTGCTCTATATCATAGTCATTTGTCCATATGAAGTTTATGAACCAAAGAAGCCCTAAGAACACACATTTGCTAACATATTTGAATTATTTAAATCGATCCCTAAATCAAAATGCAGTATTAGGTAATGTCACCTCCCTTGTTAATTTAGTTACGAACCTCCTTGGTCGTGTTATGTAAAAAGAAAAAAACTGTTGTTAAACTCTTGTTTTGTGTTAAGATTATCTTTTGATAATATTGTATTGTTTAATTTAAAGATGACAAGACGCATTGGTTCGGTTTGTTTAGTCGCCATTGCAACATGAGCGTATTGAAGAGAAGGGTGTATTTGTTCAGCTGCTGAGTTCAAATATTAACAATCTTGATAACCCAAATTTCAGAATGGCGAACTAGACCTGTATGTACAGTACAGTAACAGGATCAGGTATGTGAGAGAAGGAATGAAGGTGAATATACCATTTCACCCACCAGAGGGCGACATTCACTTACAGCTGAATGATATGAAACGACCATTACAATGATTAATTATGCATTTTTACTTATGGCTGGGAAGATCATTCTTTAAAACACGTATCGAACATTTCTGCGTTCTTTTTTATAATATATATGTTTTTAGTAGTGACACTTCCAGCTGTTTTCAGTGAGTCAGATCATTTGACTCAGTTCATAGTTAAATGTCGAATCTTTTGATTCAATCAAATTCTTTACCCTAAACCGACAAAGTTGACGAGTAAGTGTCGCTATTACTGTTTCTTTAACAGTCAAAGTAATTAACAAAATATTACTTTGCGTTGCGTTTAGCCTGCTCTCAACGTGAATTTAAAAAGTCAATACATTTTACTTTACTTTACTTTCTATACATATTATTAAAATAAATAACTATTAATGAATTTATACATCGATTGTAATCATAACGATATAACGTGTGCATACAGAGTGCATATAAGGAAGTTTACTGATTAGTTTAGTGACGTTATTTGTGAAGAGAAAAAATAATAATAAATGTGTGTATTATAAATGCAGCATTTCTTCATCTTGTCGTTGAAAAATACAATGAACACAATGCCTCTACCAGAACATTTTTCAGAGCTGTGGAAACTTCGAGAAACGAGGCTTGATGTGTTCATTAGCGCGAGCAGGTGACGATAATCACCTCCACGCGCCTTCCGGACTCGGTGCCCGCGTGCGCTTTTCTTTTCACGCTATTTAGCGAATCGTTTTAGGTTTTTGGATTGGTTTGGACCTGGTGGGAAGGTTTATGTTCCTATGTGGTATCTGTAACTTTATTCTCCTCTAAACGGAAGGTGTTTTCAGCGATAAGCGGACGCACATGGACGGTAAATACTCACGCTGCAGTTGACTGACGTTAACGCTGACATCACCTCAGCTACTCTCTCTCTCACTCTTCATACACACATAGAGAGAGATTATAATCAGTGTACAAACACGTCAGCTGTAATAATCTGTCTTTTAAATGATTTGTAGCATGGACAGAGTATAAATTAATCCTGTCCTGTGTTAGAAACACCAGGGGTTTTGATGAAGAGAATGAATCTTAGCACGTTGTTAGCATAATGCTTTAGCTAGCATTTAACAGAAGTGAAAGTAAATACTTTATCAGCATTATTAGTGTCTTCAGATGAACATTTTATTTGTCACATACACAGCAATCTTCATATTTATTTATTTCAATCTTCATATTTATTTATAAGTATTGATATTAAAGTTTGTGCAAGCTTCTAAACACGCATGACCTGTAAATGTTGCTTAATTTTTTTTTAATAATACAATTCTTTTCAGGTTTGTCTTTTCATGTGAAATCTAAATTAGCCCAGTTTAATCTTAAAGTGACAATTTAAGATCATTAAAAGATTTTTCTTTTTAAGTTTCGGACACTACATCGAAGGGCATGAAATTGTATTTAGAAAATGTGATTCTTTTGATGTTTTTGACATCCACATCCAAAAATATTAATGTTTATGCATATTAAAAAAAACAAAAAAACTAAGCATGGAGCTGGAGCGGTGTTATGAAAAATGTCCCATACCATGTGTGCTGACTCGGGTTGCGTGTGATGCAGCGGACAGATTGAAATCTGATTTGAGTGGGTAGAAAATCCAGACTGAGACGGTTCTTTAGAAACCTTATTTGAATCTGATTTCAAAGCACCTCTTTATATAGTTAAAATTGGGTTAGCAAAAATCTAATTCAGTATGGGTTTTTACTATTCAGGCAAAATTAAAGCAATCTGATCCCAAAATTACCTTTTATCTAGATATGCCAAAAAATCTGATTTGGGCTGTCCGACTGAACAAAGCTTAATTAGTGTGGGTCTAGAGAAGTTTTAGACACTTTCAGTTTGGTTCTAATTGGTCACAGCTGGTTGGTCAGGCTGCTTTTAAGGCTGGGGTTTAATAATTATTGGGGAAATGATCAGGTGGTTCTAGCTGGTCAGATTGGTCAACCCAGTTGATCAAGATACTTCTGCAGAGTGGTTCAAGCTGGTCGGATTGGCTAGCCTGTCTGTTGAGGCAGATAACATCTGGTCATGCTCGTTTGTTTTAAGGGTATTGGACACTTGAAGGTTGGTTCCTGCTGGTCCTGATTCTTGGTTCTAGATGTTTCATTTGATGTTTTTGACATCCTACAGTAGATGACCAGCTAATCTATGTCGTGCTAGAGGTGTATTGGGCAACCAACTATATGATGCTGGGAGAGTAATTTTACCACAGTAATGCCATAGATATTGGTTTATTTGAGGTGTATTACAAAAATGGTAATAGAAAGTCGAGTTTTGCCCTGCACCCCAGATATATATACATACATTTGTGTGTTTGGACAACAGAGCCAAGCAAATCCTCTCAGCCTGCAGCAGGTGAACGTTCCAGTCATCCCAGGCCGTTCTTCTATGTTCAACCAGCAGTGCAGCCATTCTATACATATCAGTGGCACATGAATCACCCTTACGGCCACCATGGCTTCCCTGGATCGGGTAAGACACAGCAAACCATGATGGATGCGAAGATATTTAGTGAGGAAATCTCCATAAAAAGTGGGTTAGCAGACATTCATTTTGTTACACATAAGAGGGGGAAAAAACAGCTGGATGACTGTAGCCAATAATGCAAGTCTGAGCTAATGTATATGGAAGTAAACAGAACATTGAGTATCAGTCTGGAAAAGAAGAATTTGAATCAATTGATACAGGAGCAATAATTGAGTGGTTTAGTTTATATTAGCTTAGTTTATTTTACTGTATTTGAGACATAAAATAATTTTCCAAGGAGTCTTTTTAATCATAAACATTTAATTTGTTTTGTGTTCTAAAAGTGATTTTTTTTTTTTCTGTCTTTTCCCTCCCAGCCTTGCATTTTAGTCGTCCCTATATGCTCCCTTATTCCTACCTGCAATATCCAGGTTACGTCATGCCTCACTCCGCCATGCATCCCGTGGATTACCGTAGAATACATGAGCGAAACTTCCCTCACGCCCCCGCATGTGATGCCCCGCTCCGACAGTACCAACACGGCCACACCGCTCAGAGGGAGACGACGTGTGCTGGAGCCCAAACAGACCCAAGCGAAGCCTTAAATAAACTCATTGAATGTTTGGATCAGCTGCGTGCCAGTGACAGTTCTCAAACATCAGGAAGTCTGTCACCTTTACCAAAGGAAGCAAAATGTGATGAAGAAAGTGAAATCATGGGGAAGAAGCTCATTAGCAAACCCAATGTGGTGGTAGAAGAAGATAGAGATACAAGCTGTAGTCGTGTTGGACATGTCACTCAAGAGGACGATTCATCTTTGGCTTCAGGAAAGGAAGAAGAAAACAATGAGAGAGTCTACCAAGACTGCTCAGAGAGTCAGTCGGACTCACTAAGTGGAAGTTGTCATGAGAAAACCAAGGACGAGAAAGTCCAAGATGGCGTGATGGTACAACCCAATGGGGAGATGAAGTGGGATGGGTGTATGGCCAGTCCACCATCATTCCAGTCCTCTCCTGTACGCTCTTCCTTAACCAAAAAGGATGAAGATCAAAGTCTAATCCAGAAACCAGAAGATATTCCGTGTTGTATTCTCCACTTGCCGTTTGAGAAGGTGTTGTCTTCTGGAATTTATGAAGCCAGCATTACTTCTCCATCCCTCGGGTCACCATTAAATTACCCGTATCATCCTCCACAGTTAGCTCACGAGCGCGTCAGTGTCTTAAGTCCGTCCCTCGATGAGCTCTCATCTCATGATGAGCTTCTCTCTACTGATTTAGACGACATCGACCTGTTTCCAAGTCGTATGTACGCCAGGGGGAGACTTGCCGAGGTCACGTCTAAGAGATGCCACGGTTCCGATCTGTGCTTGCTTTATCCCAAGAGACTGACGTGCGCCACTTGCGGATCGCACACCTTTAAGGAGTTGAACCGGACCAAAACCTGCTGTTACGAAGATGTAGAAGATTCGGACGAGGTCGTGGGCCAACGTCGTCTACGAAACACATCGGGAAAGGGTCACTCAGCCAGGAAAACACACTTGCTATTAAAACACAAGCTCAGGGCCGCACATCACAGAGAGACGACGGAAAGTCAGCATGAATCATCACGGTCTGAGCATCTGTGCTGCGAGTCGTGCACATGCTCAACAGAGAAGAACTCCAGAGCAGCTAGCGCTCGCCTAGGTAAAGATAGCATAGATGTGGCAAAGTAAGGGTTCTTGGATGCTAATGAAGCAGCTCATAGCTTGAGCAAACTTAAAAATCCAAATAATTTTTACATGTCTGGTGTATCTTAACAATAGGTTTTATGCTGAACTTTCAGTTGCTGGCTAATGCCACGTTTCTTTCATGTTTGAGTAAAAAAGATTAAATTAGGTTTTAGGCTTTAAATAATTTCTTCAATTCTGCAAATAGATATATTTGTTGTTGGACAAATTAGATTGATGCACAAATTAGATTTGTGTCGTCTTGCTTTGCAGAGCGACGCTGCCGACTGACCTCGGATCAGCTGCTGAGGGATGGTGTTGGAGTAAACACCAGAGCAAAAACGTGTAGAGCTCAACCCTTACCACAACGACCACGTAAATAAGCCTTCATTCAATCTTTTTTTATGAACAAGCAAACAAATGAATAGGGATTGATGTGTGTAAGATTTTACATATTACCTTGCAACACTGTGTGTGTGTGTGTGTGTGTGTGTGTGTGTGTGTGTGTGTGTGTGTGTGGCCTTGAATATTAAGCACATAACTCTTTGAGTTGGCTATATGGTTAAAATAACCACTTGACGTTGTTTTCTACAGAGAGACTGGGGCAGAGAAAAGCTCGCTTTAAACCACCATTGTGTCAGGGCTCGAGAAATGAGGAAGATGATAATGACGAGGATGAAGAGGAGGCGCAGGAAGTGCTTCAGTACCACAGGACAAAAGGCGGGTGTGATTTCACCGCCTTGTGATTTTCTTCCTAATCATCCTTTATTTTCAGTTGTTTCATGAAAGTGTTATTTATTTATTTATTTATTTTTAGTACTGCACAAGCTATGGCTGGAAACAATGTTGAATGATGTTTATATTATTAGTTTTTTGGCATCACTTCATTCTTTTTTTTTTTTTAAGATAACATCATTGGATTCTGTATCTGCTGTACCATTTTAGTGAGACCTGCAGTGTGGACCTTTTGGTTTTATTGATGCATTTCTTTGTTTTAACATTTTTAACATTTTTCTTTCTGTTCCTTTATTTATCTGCTTCAGTCTTTAAAATAATTAAACTGTTTTGAGAGGTTTATTTTAGGATTTCTTTGCTTATTATTATATATTTTTCTTTCTTTCTGTCAGAGGTTCTTGGCACTTCTGTCTTTCGCTCTTCATTTCCATCTCTTATCTCTAGTTATCTCTAACTTTTTTTTTTCCTTCTTTAGTTTTGTCCTTCCGCACTTTTTAATCACCTGTCTCTCTCTCTCTCACGCTCTCACTCTCCAATCGTCTGTCTACATTGTGATGTAAAGTTGATCTGTGGTTCCTTCTTTTCCAGGGGCCTCTAAAAGAGGGGGACCGCGATGCTAAACATCACCAAAGTTCACGTCATCTTCAAGAGAGAGACTGTAAATGCACGTGTTGTTTTTTTGTGTTTGGATTTGTTGAAAGTGAGTTTCGGGTTGCACAGTCGCCATGGTTACAGTTCACCACGTGAAACCTCCCAGCACCTCCTGCACCTGTGTTCATATTATATCCTTTTTTTTCTCAGACGCTTTATTTCAGAATGAGCATCACGGCTAATAATTTTGTGTCTGGATTCTCTGTACATATTCCAATAAAGTGTTTATATGGGTGACACGGGTCTTACTTCTAATGTGTACTTTTAAAATCTTATGTATAAGGGAACTAAATAAATAAACAAATATAATTAAATAAGTAATTAAAAATACTACTATATATGTAACAGGCTGCTTAGACATTCAGAGGCACCAAACTCTACCTTTTCATGCTACTAGATTGAAACTGTCCGAGTATCTTTTTTTCTGAGTGTACATTTAAGCTGCATTAGCAGTAAACAAAATATAGTTATGTACCATGAATATGTTTTAAGATGCCAGGCTCGATTCCCGTCTCTGTATGCCTGGAGTTTGCATGTTCTCCCCGTGCTTGGTGGGTTTCCTCCCACAGTCCAAAGACATGTAGGTTAGTTAATTGGCGTTCCCAAATTGCCTCTAGTGTGTGAATGAGTGAGTGTATGTGTGTGTGTCTGTGCCCTGCGATGGATTGGCACCCTGTCCAGGGTGTACCCTGCCATGCGCCCCAAGTCTCCTGGGATAAGCGCCAGGCCCCCCGTGACCCTGAATACAGGATTAAGCGCTATAGATGATGAGTGAGTGAATATGTTTTAGGATATAATGATGCATCTTTCCCTTTAGATTGATGGAGACAGCATTGTGGAAATCTGAATTTAACTTTAGCTCCATAATGACAATGTAGAGTAAAAACCATTACAATGATGAGTCATTACAGAACCTGGGTATTAAGGAGTAAAGATGAACACAGTTTGTGTTTACACGATGCTCAGTATGAGCTGGTCATGAAGAATGAGCACAAATCAGTGTTTACGATTGCAGCAGCAGTTCCTTAGGGGCAGGTAGATCAATGGCTAAGACCATGGGTCTCAAACTCAGTTCCTGGAGGGCCGCAGCCC
>QMIH01001121.1:85892-99210 GCA_003987875.1 Clarias batrachus | reverse complement strand
CTCAACCATGACGTGGAACAGTCCATCGGGAGTTTGGATTTTATACATATATATATATACGATATATATATATATATATATATACATATATATGACTATGACTACTTAAATGTGGGCCTTACCTGTGTGTCGGTCCACAGAGAAATACGGCTGGCCCTTCACAAGACTGTACACCACTCGAGCGCTGTTACCATACGATGGGTCGTCTGCATCCGTCGCTGTCACCCAAGTCACGGATGTACCTACGATCACAGAAAAGGCGAAACAAAGAGACCAATGAACACTACTGTTTTTGCCTAGAGGCTTCACCTGAGACTTGATTACATGCATAAGTTAGTTAGTTCGATCGATCCATCTAGGAACCTCTGTAGTCCAACTATGCACCCTGGAGGCCAGTGGTGACCAAACAACAAGTGAGCACCCATACACACACACACACACACACACACACATTGAGTGTAATATTAATTCATAAATCATGGACTTTTACTTGATTTTGGCTTTCGTTTTTTGTTTTTATGCTATATAAAAAAAATCAAGTTTTTATGACCGTGGTAGCACCTCCAGGTCAGCATTCTCATGCTCATTCAAACACTACAGGAAGTTTGGGAATGCCATTTAGGTTAATCTGCATGTCTTTGGACTTTGGGAGGCAAACATGGGGAGAACTTGCACCACCTGGAACCTGGAGGTTCAAGGCAACAGCCAGCTAATTAGATAGTTGGGTTAAAGCAGGTGGGGCAGGCAGATGATGTAATAAATAAAACAGAAGGGAAAAAAGTAGATATAAGTATCTGTGTTACAATGTTATTATTTCTTTGGTGTATAAATCTACAAACACACATGCTAGATGGAGTGTACACCCTACCGACAGGAGACATCTCAGGAACGGTGGCCTGGTAGGGCCCGTCCAGGAACTTTGGTTCGTTGTCATTAATATCCTGGATCTTGACTATGAAGCGGGACTCGGGTTCGAGGGCGCGGCCTGTGAGGCGATGAGTGGCCTGAGCGCGCAGGACGTACTGCTCTTTCATCTCACGGTCCAACCTTTGAATAGCATGGATATCACCTACACACACACATTCGTTTCAATCGCCTCAGTTACAGACTATCATAAAGACAGCTGTCTCAAACACTTTCTGTGTATGTTTGTGTTTGTTTTCCCACCTGTGCTGTCATCCAGTGTAAATGTGGTTCCTGCACCTTCTCCTGATAGAATATATTTAACGGATCCGTCTCCTTTATCTAAATCAGAATGAAGCTGAAACACACACACACACATTTTAGATTTATATTATTTTATATTATGTGATATTATATTATGCCTAGCAGGAAACATCATGTACATACATACAGTATAGATTCCATGCTTTATTGGATATCTAGTAAAGTAGTATAGAAGCTGTAGTAGTATAGTACGGGAGTGTAAATATAGTGTACAGTATATACATGATGCAAAAACATGTTCGGATAGGGATCGAAGTGGTATAGTACAGTAACATATACACTTCCTGGCCAAAAAAAGTCTTTCTTCAGTCACTTTTAGCTTTGATTACAGCTCACAATGTGGTTTCCAGATCATGTGTAAAAATTAATCCGCATGCAAGTCCTGGGATATAGCCGTGCCATCAGGGAAGAAAAACTCCACAGATGTGATCACCTGGTACACTTTTATAGTCACTTGACTTCATTTTATTGCCGCATAATCACGCATGCATGATGGATGCGTCATTTCATGCACTGCCCTTCTTCTATGAGTAGTTTTAATGCACCATACTTTTTACTTTTTCCTGAATAGATTTGTAAAAAAAAAAAAAAAAAAAAGCTACTCGTACTCCGCTACATTAGGTTACACTCGACTTGTTACTTTTCTAACCGTTTATTCTACACATTCTTTAAATATTCTTTATTTTTTGCCAGAGAAATGCAGCCGGTGGATCTACCACGTGACTGTGTCCCACCAATCAGACGTAGCAACAATAATCACATGACTCCATTTGACCAATCAGCTGCAATAGCAATAACCACATGTAGTCACATGACCAAACTGGCTGGGAAAAAAAAAAAATCTGAAGCAGTGAAGCAAATATGTGGCGGTCAGTTTAACTGTTTTATTTAATGTTTCAATATTAGCATATATAAGTTGCAAATAATCTAGAAGCTAAAAAAATATATATATAATTTTCTTACATTTGTTCTGCTGGACACAGTTTATGGTGAAGTGAGACTCTTGTACACGTGCTCTAATGTTATTTTATTTTCTGCTGAGTCATTTGCAGGGCGACTGAATATACAGTAAACCTTACACAGGAAATAGTTACACTGTTCACACACACATATATTACCTACAGTTTGGATTTATTTCAAAAGCTTTATGTAGTGAAAAAAGGGAGATTAGGAAATTTGTGTTTCCTGTTCCTTGCTATGTTGTAATGTGCTGTTTATTTTATTTATTTCATAAATTTTAGTATTTAGAAATGTCAGAAATTGTACATTATTTTTATCATTTTGTCAGACTGCTTACATCATTTCTAAAAAGAATTTATCGGACAATGCGATTTAAACAGTTATTCAGTACTCGGGTACTAATAAACTAATTTTAGTTTACTAAAATTAGTTTACTTTTAAGAGAATACTTTTTTTCTCTTACTTGAGTAATACTTTGGACGACAACTTTTTACTTCTACTTGAATAATATCATTTTAAAGTACAGCTACTCTTACTTGAGTAAATTTAATTATAAATTATAATTATTAGCTTAGTGGTTATAAGACATTGTATTAACATACTGTATGTATGTTATAATATACTATAGTATAGAGTATTAGTATCAGTGGCAGTATAATAGAGTTGTATGTGTGCAGAGATACTGTACTGTTAGTATAATATTCTAGTATTGATGTAAGTGTTAGTAATGGTAGTAGTACATAAGTAGTAGCAGTATTGTATTGTAGTATAAATGTAGTAGTGTAGTATAGTACTGTATATAAATGTATGTATTTGTGTATTTTAGTAAATATTCATACAGTTAGTGGTAATATAATCATTAGGCGTTAAGACCTTTCCCACGTAGAGTGGTTTGTCCTCAGCGTACTCCTCCAGGACAAAGAACTGATTCCACACCCATCCTCTCTTCTCCCTCCTCAGGGGTCTCACACTCGTCCACTCGTCCCCTGCGTCCCCCTGAGACAATGTCACCAAGCTCATGACCGTGATCACGGTGCTGAAGTGCGCACTTCGCCTCACGGACCAGTGTGCCATGGCAGAGCAGGTAGATCTCTCACTTCACTCGCTCACTTGTTAGATGTTCTTAATCCACCACTCCACGAGTTACCTGTGCACACACACACACACACACACACACACACACACACACACATGGGCGTCAGAACATGACAGGAAGTGCACAGGCCTGATTCACTGATTCTCTCTTCAGTTTACCTTTCTTTGTTTTATTCATTTTCTAAAATTTTTAAAGATTTTTTAAAATCTGTTAAGGCTTTTTCTATGTCATTTTCCATCCCAACTATCTCTGCTTCTTTTTTTCCATCTTTTCCTACCTCTCTGTGTCTCTCTCTCTCTCTCTTTCTCTATTTATGTGTTTGTCTACTGCCATCCCTGTCTTTTGGTCTCTGTTTCTGTCTCTCTTTCCATCTATAAAACAGACCTCATGACCTTTTAGACTTTTTCTCTACTTTTTTAAGTCACATCACACACACACACACACACACACACACACACACACACACACACACACCATCTGTTCATTATGTAGTAAACACATAGCTAGACACATTGTGTGTGTGTGTGTGTTTGTGTGTGTGTGTGTGTGTGTGTGTGTGCGTCAGAGAGAGCAGGAGAATAAAGCGTCTAACAAAAGAGCAGCAGCGAGAAAGAGAAACATCTCCTCCCTCCATTCATCAGTTCATCTCCGAGTCTCACACTCCATCAGACCTTTAGTGCGCACTTCATCTTCACTAAAGGGGGAACAGCCGCGCATTCACACACTCCTATGCGTCTGTTTAGCTCAGGTTGACTCTTAACCCTTCGTAGGTGTCCTACAGAGTCGAGCTGATTACACGTTCAGCACACACACAGAGACTGGAGTTTTTTTACACGGTACATTTCAGCGTCTCTTTCTGCTCATTAACGTCAAAAACGATTATGTAGTTAATTAGTTTATTAGAATAACATATAAAAAAAAGTAAGTATTGTCAGTTTTTTGTTAAATTTGTTAAAAGTGAATACCTTTAGCCAAAAATGTGATGGAAATGTTCAATACACATACTGCAAATTGCCATTTTACTAATTATGTAATGCATTTGCGTTGTTTCAATACCAGAGTTCCGAAACCCGCCAACCCACGGAGGTAACCACCGCACATGCTGGTCACATGACCACATTCTTTACTGGAGGTTACCGCTTGTGAATCCCGACAGCCCGGAATTACAAAGACTAAAAGTATTTTACATTATACAGCTAAACAATGATGAAATAACATTTTAAAGAAGCTCTTTAGTAGACAAACTTAAAATTTCAGACAAACCTTACAGGCTGGGCATTACAGCCGACTAAAGCTCTGGAATTGAATCTCGAAGCTGAAAATATACATTACTCAAAATAATTTCATAATAAACATATCGTGAAACTGATGTCACACATCATGACATTTTCGCTTGTATGGCAACATACTGGTCACATGACCAAAGTAAAGATTTTACTGCTTTACTCTGCATTTGGATGGGAAACTAAATTTAAAACCTACACGGCAAATGACATTTTCTTCTTATCTGTTGTTTTAAGAGAATAACTAAATATATATAAATAAGTAAAGTTGGATTCCCATGAGCCTCGTACATTCCAGCGTCCTGAATGAACTCAATGAGATCTAAGAGTCAAAGATCAAACCTCGAGAACTGCCCCCGTCCCCAAACACACACACACACACACACACACACACACACACACACACACACACACACACACATATAAACCATTTTGTCATGGCTAATGAACCAACATGCAGCGTTATTGTGTGTGTTAATCAAGTCTTTTCATGCCTAATCTCGCTCACACACACACACACACACACACACACACACACACACACACACACACACACACACACATGAACGCACACATGAGCGCACAATATGAAACATTTTTTAAAGAATTTAATAAATTACATTTAAACATTCATAATACTGTATAGCAACCAAAAATATCAATATTTATTTTAAATATTCATACTATTTAGAGTTTAATAATAAATATTAATAACTATTTTACAGCAGAAATTCATATTTATTTGTTAAGATAAAATCACACCTAAAGTATTCAGAGTTTAACTTTGCATATTCACTGCTCACATGAGTGCTCTCCTCAGAGTCGGCGAGTGTGTACACGACTTTATGCTTTATGTTAAAATCTCTTTTAAAAGAAAGATGACAAAAAATTCTCCTCACCTTGGCGTTCTCTTTCCGTCGTCTTTCTCTTCCACTTAAAGGTCACTTGATGGTGAACAGGACCTCCTGCATCGTCCCTAATGACTCACTGCATCACTTCACTTCCACTTATTCTCTACACAGGCCCCTAAGGAGTCTGCGAGGACCAATAAGGAGAGAGAGAGAGAGAGAGAGAGACTGGTCATTTCATTATGTATTTGCAAGTCAATAAAGTGGTGTGCGTGTGTGTGTGTGTGGGGGGGGGGATAGGGCGCTGGATGGGGGGCAAAGAGGCAACACTCTTTCAATTAGCATGGAAATTATTTTAACTCAGTGTAACGACTTGGCCACACACACACGCATACACACACACACACACACACACACACACACAGGATTGCGATGCATGTAGCTCCTTGCTAAAGCTACATTTAAGCGTTAAATTGTAAAACACAGCGTGACAGAGTGTACACTCCACATGAATACATAAACTATATTTAAAGTCGGGTCTAGAAAAGAAGCGTGTATGATCAAATCTATCTATCTATCTATCTATCTATCTATCTATCTATCTATCTATCTATCTATCTATCTATCTATCTATCATCTATCTATCTATCATCTATCTATCATCTATCTATCTATCTATCTATCTATCTATCTATCATCTATCTATCTATCGAATACCTGTGATTTATAACAAACTTTCAAAAAATTAGTAGATTAAAAAAATTCTTGCCAGTGCAACTGTGTTAAAAGTTAGAAATAAAACTTAAATTAAACATTTAAAAATATTATCTAAATATAAAATATGTATATTTAAATAATAATAATAATAATAATAATAATAATAATTTAACAATGCTATTGTTATTATTATAATAATAATAATAATAATTATTATTATTATTATTATTATTATTTAAATAGTTACATTGTTTTAATGTCAAATTTTTGTAACTGCATCCCAAATTATTTAAGTATTCAGTATTTATTAAATTTCTATAAAGAACATTTATAAATAATCAATAACGTAAACCCAATTTAATGTCAGCTGGTATTGTTTTTAGGTTAAACATTTTTTAAAATGCATATTTTAAAATAGTGGACAATTCTTTTAAACTTTCCTTTAAGATAAGGTTAAATCATATAGTTAAAATGAGGCAGAAAAAGAAAATTTTAGCATAAATTTTCCTATTATTTATTTTTTAGTTTGGACTTTTTAGCTAATATTAAATTAATTTAATAATTAATGATGCAATTAAATTTTTATTTGTGTAGCGCTTTAAACAGCGGGCCCTGTCGCAATGCAGATTAACAGAAGTAGCAAAGTCCATTGAATTAATACTTAATTATGAGTTCATTAATTCAATAATTTAAAAGAGTATCACAGCCAAATTAATGTTTTTACCCCAAATTACAAAGCAGTGCTCTCTTCTTTTACATTGCATTGTTTGCATTGCTGCTCTTTTGCATTGTTTCTTGAGCCCTATTTCTTTTTCTCTCTTCTTTTTTTTTTTTTTAAAGAAAAAATTATTCCAGTTTCAACATATTTAAATTAAGGGCAGATATGACACATATGAATTGGTATGTTTAGTTTAAACTAATTAAATAGAATTAAGTCCATTGCAAGCTTGATCATTAGTAAAAAAGGTATAAATATGTAGAAGGTGCACAAGGACAGTGTGCGTGTCAGTTTCATTTTGGCTTCCCTTCATTGTAGGGAAAAGACTTGCTTAAACATAAAGTCTGTGTGTATAAAAATGTAAACTCACTGATTAATCGTGAAATTTGGTGTGACGCTCAGAGTGTGTCGCGAGAGCAGTGACTAACCGATTAACTTCATGTTAAATTTTACGCAAGTGTTAAAAAAGGAGTTAGAGCAGATGTTTTTCTCCCTCTGTCTGTACCCCTTGTTCCCTCCCTCCTTCACTCGCTGCCTATTCACAGGATAATTCCTCCGTCTTTGTGTCCTTTCTTCTGCTCGGTCCGGCTGCTTAGCGCCTTGTCGCGATCTGTCACAGCACGCTCCATTAGTCCTGGAAAAAAAAAGGCAAACGGTCCACAGGAATCTGAGGCCAGAACTTGAGAGAATGTATTAACTAGCATAACTAATGTGTAAGAGCGCAACCCAGGGTCAAAGGTCAAGAAGTGTCAACCAACACGACAGCGACAAAGCCGCACTAGCTAGCGGAAAAATAGATTAGCTACGCGGTATAATGTCTACGTGGCTGTGAGGATACGGATTTTAGAGCAACACTATCATCAATTCTCCAAATTTACACCATGAAGATGTTCCACACAGCGAACAGAAACAAGTATTTTTCTTCTTTTTTTCACAAGTTAAATCAAGCTAGTACAAAAACACATTCTGCGTAGAACGAAATATGTTAGCTATGCAAGTTGCTTAACTAGTTGAGCCTGAACCTAGTACAGTTTAGTAAACATATTATAAAACCATGAAATCATTATTTATAGTTAGAGTTGTTTTTATTAAACATTTGAAACATTCTTATCAAATACTTTTACTGTTACAGGGCTAAAAAGTTAGTCATTTAGCAGCAACTCAGTATAAAGAAAGCAGCTAATTAATATTTAAGTTCCATAACACACACTTAGCTTGTTAAGAAGCCAGTTTTTTAAGAGGGAACGTAAAAAAAAAATGAAACAATAAGCATTTTAATCCCTATGTCAGGGATAACCCCTAGAGGGCGCCAAAGCGCTCTGTGACTTTGTGTTGTAGTTTTGTTTCATTTTACTTCATTTCCCAGTTTGCACCTCGGTCAGGTGACGTGGGCGCTCACCTGAACTGAGTTGATCATTACTTTCTTTATAAATAGTGTCTTGAGTTTAGTTATTTGTCTTGCATCTGTTGATTTAACCTTGTATTAACCTTGTAACCTTGACTTAACCTCTGTAAGTTTATTTCGTGTTTCCTGTAGTCTTTATACGTGTTTTGGTTTCGTTTTCACTTATAGTATTCTGTTTGTTTGATTTCCTTGTTTCTGTTAAAATAAATACATTGTTTCCTTTAAAACCTGGGACCTCTGCATCTATGCCTCGCACCCCACTTCGTGACAGAATGCAAGACCGTTTCAGAGGCATAGCAGAGGAGCCYCCCCGGGAGATTCTTTTGGGGGGGGGGCAATGATGTATGCGCGTTGGGAAGATGACGCGGTGGGTGAGCGGTTTCCCAAGTGGTGAAGCGGAGTGAGGAGAAGGAGATCGGGCAGGGAGAGACAGGCCGAGGTGGAGCAGGAGCTGCGGAGAGAGCAGCTAAACTGGGAGGGCTGCCGGCTGGCGATACGGTGCACTCCGTTCCGGAATGGCTCAGCTCGGGGCGATGGGAGTCCCCGCACCCGCAGGAGGGTAAAGACCAGGAGGTCTATGTTTGGCGGGGACCTGGGCGCAGAGGCACCCCACATCGACCGTCAAGGGAGAGCGGAGAGCGAGCGGTACGAGCAGCAGGGAGCAGCCTCCCAGCGTGACTGGAGCAGCTTTGGGCGGTGCGCTAAAGAGAATGAAGGGCGCATTCGTAATCTGCAGGAGCAGGTAGCTGATCTCCAGGAACTGCTGATGCAGCTGCGCCTCGAGGAAGGTCCAGACCTCTTCCACAAGTGTTACACACAGTTCTGCCAGGTCACGTGAGGGTGGGTATGATCATCCAGTCTCTGCTTCAACTGGTCCCAGACGTGCTCTATGGGGTTCAGGTCAGGGGACATTGATGGACACCATATGAGGCACTCCAACTTCCTGAAGTCGAGCTATGACAATTCTGCCACAATTTGGAGGAGCATTATTATCCATGAACAGAAAGTTGGGGGTGTGCTGGCAGAATTGGGGGATGATAGGTTCTATGATGTCTCTGAGGTAAGAACGTGCAGTGACTGAGCCATCTACAATAACCAAATCTTTTTTGGAGGAACCTCAAATGGAGCCGTGAATCTGAACTCCAACGCCGCTCGAATGCCGCCTCCGTGCAACGAAGGGACCCGCAGAAGAAGTCTCAGAACGTCGGCATCAGTATCCAGGTAACCAACACACAGCTGAGGGCTTTCCCGAAAGACGTCACCTCAAGTCAGTGCACCAACAAATCAGCAACTCTGTGAATCCCTTCACTAGAGGCAAACTACCGGATGAGAATGAAACGTAATGCAAGTAAAAAAACAAAGCTTCATACCTTGCTGAAAAGTAAACCTAAACAGGACTCCATTAACTTTCACCCTCTAAACTGTTCATGAATATGTGCATGTGTGTGTTTAAGTAGCGTAGTTTCATATATCGTCTATTAGTTCAATAAATTCTTGTTTCTTTATAAAGAACTGTTGTCTTGGACATGTATTTTAAAGTTTAAACATTTCCCCAGATCTTACGTTATCTTGCTCATAAATTGGTAAATACCTGATTTTGGATTATCATCGTTGGCTGCGGGATAAACAGAATTGGTAAGGTACACGAAATCGTGCTAAACGCTGGACGGATAGATGATTAAGTGTATGAATTTATAACTGTGTAAAGTTTGTTCAGTTTAATCAAATTAACCCGAGTCGTTAAAGATTCAATTCCCCTCTGAGTCTAGGGTCGAAACCCTACACCCGACACGCATCAATGAACAAGACGGTAGACCACTGCTGCATTGTCCAGGTCACATGGCCCATTGCAAACATTCACGGCGGTGTCTTGGTGTTAGTGGAGTCACCTGCAGCAGTCGTCTGGCATTCAAGCCAAAGCAGTGGAGTCGCGGTTGCGAATGGTTTGTCTGGAAACCCTAGTTCTCCTCACATCTCATAAACGGCCCTGCAGCCTTGTGGCAGTTCCATAACGATGTCTGAGTGCATAGGTCCTTAGGTACTGGTCATCGTTGCGGTCTGTCACTTGTGGGGCTCCACTCCCAAGTCTGTCATGAACTCTGCCAGTAGTTCTGTGCCTTGATGCAAGTCTGCTGATGACACTTTGAGACACACCAAGTTCACGAGCAAACAGTCAACTGTGGCTGGCAAGGTATAGAGTCAAATGATCTCTGGGGTAAAGTTGTGCACAGGCACAAGATATGTCTGATGGAAATTACCATCCAAATAACACCATTCCTACTGTAAAGAATGGAGGTGGGTAAATGCTGTTATGGTGGTGTTTCTCTGCAGCAGAGACTGGAGCACCTGTCGGGATAGAAGGATAAATGGATGGGGCAAAATGCCGTCAAACTCTTGAGGAAAATCTGTTGCCTTCTGCCAGAAAGTTGTCAATAGAAAGAAGGTTAATCTTCAAACATGACATTGAACCAAAGGAGAAAAAGGTGAATGTCCTTGCATGGCCTAGTCAGAGCTCAGACGCCACTGGAAATCTGTGAAGTGATTTGAAGACTGCAGTCCACAAACAGTAGACATCAAATTTAAGGCTCAATAGTTCCTACAAGAATATCCTACCTGAGCCTCCAATAATTACTAACATCAATTAACATCAGTTAACTGCTGTTATACTGCCTGCCACCTAACACACAGTATGAATGCAGATCAATTCCTGCTTTCTGTTTCACCCAGATGAGGATGGATTCCCTGTTCAGTCCGGTTCCTCTCAAGGTTTCTTCCTACTGCCATCTCAGGGAGTTTTTCCTGGCCATTGTCGCCCTCTGCTTGCTCATTAGGGAATATCTGACTATCTGACCATTTTGATTAATACAAAATTACATTCCATACAAACTTAAATAATTCTTTGGATTGTGTAAAGCTGCTTTGCGACAATGACAATTGTTAAAAGCGCTATACAAATAAAACTGAATTGAAGTGAATCATGTGGACTATATCCTTCATTTAATCTCCTCTTCAGTGACTTTTTTTCCACTTCCTGAAGGAGGTAATGATCTCAACAAATGTTCTCTTTTTCGGATAAAGCATAAAAAAAGGTCCACAACAATCATTTTCTGACAGAAAGCAACAAAATCCTGCTTGGAAACATCACCTTATTCACACTCTGTATATGTCATGCCTTTGAACTTACTATACACGTGTCTAATGAAGATGAATATTACTACATGATGCTGCGAACCATTTATTTATTTTACTCAGCTTCATTTTTCACTCTTAGTTTTATAGTTTTGTGATGTCACGAATCTAAATTGTTGGCATGGTAAAGTTTGAGTAGTATTAAAATTAAGCAAAGTTTTCTGTTTACTTTTAGTTGTTTATGCCCTGGTGTGGTCCCACTTGTGTATGTCCCACTATGGACTCTAGACCTCTGAAAGTGCATTGTGTTTTTTTCCACCAGCAGCAGATTCTTCATATCCTAATTTGTGAGGTGGGGTCTTCAACGTGAACTTGTTATCATGTTCTTCAAACTATTCCTGAACAATGTGTGCAGTGTGGGACATCAGGGCCCAGCCATTGGAGACCAGCAGGGCGTACAATTCCAGTGGTACTGTACCTGAACCTCCCGAACCATCACATTCTGCCATCCTGGCCTACAATATTACTGTTGTTTTAAGTTTTAAGTTAAGCGTCATATATACATTGCCACTGGAGCAGATAGGGTTAAGGGCCTTGCTCAAGGACCCAACAATGGCAGCCTGGTCGAGCTGGAGATCGAACTGCCGATCTTCCGATCATTTCCGATCTTCAGTGCCTTAGCCGTCACTGCTCCTATATGTACAATAAAAACAGAAATAAAAAAAAGTTGACCATGTCTTTAGAATGCCTCTAACTGTTGTTAAGGATTCTTTCCATTCATGTAGCATCTGCAAGGACTCCAGCATTGTGGATGAGTTCTTACATCGCTCATGCAATTTATTTGGCCCCTCTGCCCTCTACAGCCTCCACTCAAGAACGGCCTAACTGGGTAACAGCTTCCAGCCCCAAGCTCTCAGACTCATAAACACAGTCCTAAACACATTGTCACACAATAGTTTTAAAGAATAATATACAAGATTTGGAAAGAAATGTATTTAAGCTGTAAAAAAGTGCTACAGAACTTTGTAGCTGTGGAGCTTCTTATAAGTATGAACACAAGATGCTTTTCTAAATCTGTTATAATTTAACCCACTTGCTAAATTTATTTATTTATTTTTAGTTTTTATCTGTATAATAACAGAAATTTGAGTTCAAACTAATCTTAGGCATTGAAATCCTTCATCTATCAAAGGATGAACATCCACAGCCATCTAATCTCCTGGTGAGCAGGAGCATCTCAGGAGCAGTGAGTAATTTCCAAATGCTAACTTTCAAACAAATGTTGGACTTCAGGCAGATCAGTGGTATGGTAAGCAGGATACTGTGTAATAAACTGTGTATATGTGTAAGACACACTAGATGGCACTATATACCTGATCTATCCAAGACACACACACACACGTACACGCACACACACACACACACACACACACACACACACACACACACACACACAGACATAAACAACTATAAACAGACATTTCGTCTCCAGCATTCTCTCTCTCTCTCTCTCTCTCGTTTAGTGAATAAGACAAAAACACTGTTTGTCATGGCAACCCACAGCTTGTCATGTTAACAAGAAACCACAAACTATACAGACCTCTGTCATGAACATCAGAATATCAGAAAACTTCAAATTACAGATTTGCCTTTGATGTTTAAAAAGCATCAACACTGGAGACTCCTTCCATACATGTTAAATAAAAAATACAGAAAACTTTAAAATATCAATGAGTCAATGTCCCTGTTACTATAGAAATAATAACCTATTAGAATGAGCACATTTATATATTTTTAGGACTGCTTAGACAAGTTTTTATACAATCAAAATAGACAAACAAATCATGGTCAAAATTGTTGGTACCCTTCGGTCAATGTAAGAAAAACTCACAATGGTCACAGAAATAACTTTAATCTGACAAAAGTAATAATTAA
>QMIH01001121.1:54307-71880 GCA_003987875.1 Clarias batrachus | reverse complement strand
CTGTTTTTCTTTCATTGACCGAAGGGTACCAACAATTTTGTCCACGTGTGTACAAAATTGTCTTGGTACTATAAATGAATGTTTAGCTTTTTTCAGTGTTGCATAATAACTCCAGATACATACCTTTCCTTCACAGTATGAATTATAGAAACATTTTGTTTTTTAACCAGCCCTTTCGCAGATGCAGCTGGGGCTGTGTTTTAATACTTCATTCACAGATCACATTATTTCTTTCTGTGATTGAGTTATCGATCTGTCTCTCATTTCCGTCCATCTTTGCCACTTTTTCTTCATCTGTGCATGTTACATAACGATGTATTCACCAGAGAGGAGCAGGGAAAAGCCATTACTCAGCCAGTGTACAGATAAAGACGGTAGGGAGAACTTCAGAGTCGTCATTTCATCTGAAATTATTAAATAGGGGGAAAAAAGTTCCGAAAGTTTATCTCTTTATCTCTTTTTTTTTCTCTAGTTTTGTTCTGTGCTGTGTTTCAGTCAGCTAACTCAAATACACCAGTCTAACTGGATTTATTTAATGAGTGAAGGAAGCAATTATTTTTTCACACAGGACCATTTTAAATAAAGGCACACTGCTTAGAAGGTGTTGATTCATTTTCTATAACAGCAGCTCCAACCGCAGTCGATTCTAATACAGCATATTTCGTTCATGTGCTAACCCACTCCTTCCCAAGGATTAGTTAGTGTTCTTTCTTATTTTAACATGTCGACCTAATCATCTTTCTTGTTTCACTTCATTTATTCCAGTAACACTTTGAACATATCCATACATTTTGCTTTGGATTTATTCCTAAACTGCAGTTTTAAACACACACACACACGCACACACACACACACACACACACACACACACTTCACTGAGCCTCATTAGCACCAGCACAGATTCTGTAGTTAAGCCAGTAAGCATTTGCATTTCAATCCAACAAAAGAGCAAGGTGTCACGCAGCACAATAGCGTTTAGTGTTTCTCTAATTAAACTCACTCAGTTCCACTTATTAGTGCATGATGAAGCGTTTTCAGGGCTGTGGTACTTCTGGACGTGGCCTATATAGTGTATAAGGTTTGTGGTTAGGGACATGTCCAGAGCGGACTGGATGGTGTTTATGCGGCCTAAAAAGTGAATACAATGAGTTGTGTGAGACACACGCACACACACACACACACACACACACACACACACACACACACACACACACACACACACACACACACACACACGGTGTACTGATGAAGGTGTTTGTATGGCCTAGATACAGTAGTAAATAGAGTGTTTGGATTGGGACACACCCACAGGGGACTGATGAAGATGTTTATGTGGCCTATTTAAATGAACTAGAGGGTACTCCACCTGCATGCAGATCCTGACGCCTGCATCCTACCGTAAGCTTGTGAATGGAGTGTGAGGTCATAGAATGACATAAAAGTCAATGTGGTGCTGCCAACTGTTACATTCAGTGAGGTCTGACTGTGTCCTCATGCTGCTCTAATGTTTCGGCAGCCCTTACATTGGTTGAGGAACATCTGTGAGATGTTCTTCTTCCATTCAAAAAGTCTTTAACCCAATTAAACAGGTTTCCTCCAATTCTCATCCTGTACAATTTGATTCTGAGGTGGTATCATTGAGAAAGTACACACTTTAGATAGATAGATAGATAGATAGATAGATAGATAGATAGATAGATAGATAGATAGATAGATAGATAGATGAGGATGTTCTTCTGTTGTTTAATGGCAGTTGGAATCCTGTAAGTTGGTTTCATACCACCAATTATACATCTCATTGGCCCTCATCTTCATGGCCTCTATGTGGCCTATATAGTAAATAAGGTGTTTGGTTTTGGACACACACACTCATAAAGGTGATCATGTGTTCCATATAAGGATTAATAATGATGATAATCCGTCCCATATAATGATCTGTGGATTGGGGGACACTCACCGTGGACCGATGAGGATGTCCATGTGTCCTATATAGTGAATATGGTGTGTGGTTTATGACACATAGGGCTGCTTCATGGCTTTTTCGAAAGGAGTAAGGGCACTCCAACTAGCACAATCCCCGTTAGAGTGGGAACTTCACTCCCCCTTCCCCTTCACATCCTTTAGCTCAGGGGTCTCAAACTCAGTTCCTGGAGGGCCGCAGCCCCACAGAGTTTTGTTCCAACCATAATTAAAAACACCTGATCCAACTAAACAAGTCATTAAGGCTTATTTGAAAACTACATGGTATGTATGTTGGAGCAGGGTTGGAACAAAACTCTGTGGGGCTGCGGCCCTCCAGGAACTGAGTTTGAGACCCCTGCTTTAGCTGGATGCACAGAAGTGGAGTTTTACAAGCACATCCACCACCACGTCGAGCAAAATTCAAGTCGTTCCTTTCCTCCAGTGAGTGAGTGTGATAAGCATCGGAGGCGATATGCCTCCGGGTGCCTTTATGTTTGAATCCTGGATACGCGCTCCAAGGCATATTCCTCAATTGTCTGAATCAGCAGATTGATCTTGCGGTGGTCCTGCAGAGCGTTCACCTACTATACAGCAAAGCTACAAAGCAAAGCCTCCTCCTGCAGGCTATTGCCTGTAGGATGTTTTCACACACACACACACACAGTCTGATGAACACTTCCACTGGCGAGCTGTTGACCCCATGACCCTGCACTCTGACCTTGAGCTTCCTGAGATATGCGAGATAAGAGTTTCACTGCATGTAATAGATATGCGATTAATTAAGTTCCTGAAAATCAGGTGGACTTGATTAGACTGGGTGTCTATTGCAATGTGTGCAACAGTGCTTTATATCCTTTAATCTCTCTCTCTCTCTCTCTTTTGCTGTCTGTCTCTCTCCTCCCTTTTTCTGCCAGCCAATCATAGGCAGCCTCTTTCCCTCTCTCTCTCTCTCTCTCTCTCTCGGACTGAAGTGTGTGTGTGTGTGATTGTGTGTGTTAGTGTAGGAGTGTGTGTGATGCTGCAGATCGGAGCACATCACTCTCATCTTACACACACACTCTCTCACTCACTCACTTACTCACACACACACACACACACACAGTTCGTGTCTTTCCTCCTCCTCCGCATGGTGCGTAAGTAACTGCTGTGCTCCTGCACTTCACACTGATGCTGATGCTGAGTGTGTGTGTGTGTGTGTGTGTTACATCAGTGATCTTTCAGTTTAGTTTGATTCCTAATGTGTGCACCTAAGGCGTACACTAGATTGTACTGTATTAAGCTTTATTTATATGTATGTGTTTGGGTGAGTGTGTGTGCGTTTGCGTGTGTGCTTGGGAGCCAGGTATCCCTAGTGATTTAGTCACAGGAAGGTGCGTGTGTGTGTGTGTGTGTGTGTGTGTGTGCATGTGTGTGTGTTCTGTACTACACACTAAAACACCTGCTTAAGGGTTAAATTATGTGCAAACTTTTAATGAGTTTGTTAAGTGTGTTAATGTGTGTGTGTGATGTGACAGTGATTTGGTGTGTGTTAGTCAGACCCAGGGTTACGGAGCTTCATTTAAATGAAACACAGTGATATTTGACACATTAAATAATGTCAGTGTGCACGCTCCTGATTACAGTAATAGGGCACCTAGGAAGTGAACATCTGCATGAAGGCAGCTGGGAACGAAGTGAACTTATTTTGTTGATGTTAAAATAGTAGCTGACGTTTAATGCATAGAAGACAAACCTACTTTATAACTTTGTTCATTTCGAATGTGCGGAAAGGTGTAAAAAGTTTAGCGCATGCTATATTGATTACGAAAAAAGAGAGAGATTTATTAGCGTAACTAAAATGCTACATTTTATTTTGGAGGTTTATTCCCTTTACTACAGACTTCGGAACTTTTTAATATTTTCTATTTAAAAATGTTCACACTACAAACTTAAATAGCTAAATAATTCTATTCCTTTTTACGCATTATTGCAAACATTGGTGTGTGTTTTTGCCTTTGTTTTCCACTCAAACCGATTGCTCATGTACATTTCATTAGGTGATGTAACGGTCCATGATGAAAGGATTCTCTCGGTTACTGATCATCAGTTTTCTCGAAATGACCCGAGGAACATCGACGCTGCTTCACACACTGCTTCACACACTGCTTCACTGGAGTTAATGCCAGAGAGAGACAGAGAGGGAGAGAGAGAAATAAAGAGTGAGAGAGGGAGAGACAGACAGGGCTTTGTTCCATCTCGAGTATCCCCGCTATAAATAATCCAATAAAATATTTCTTAAAAAAACAAACAAAACAAAACTAACCAAGCAGATTAAATTCATAATATACAAATATAATGAAGACATTTTTAGTAAGCGTACGTACAGTATACGCAGGAGGGCACTGGTGGTTCAGGGCTTGTTTTCTCACCTGCCATGCTGCCTGAGTTTGGATCCCAGCCAGCGCCCCACACCCAGCCACTGGGGTATCAGGGCACCCCTAGTGCTGTTCACAAGCCCAGATAAAATTGGAAGTGGCACCACAGGATGGAGAAACCTGTGCCAAAATCAGAATGTGTAAAATGGAGTATCTGCTGTGACGAGCTCGGATGGAAGCGGCCGCGCAAATAACGTCAACACGACTGATAGCATTTGATTCGCGCAGAATGCATGTGAATTTGCCAACGTCGACGTTTAATGTCACTCATGAGTAGCTGAGTTTATATCTACTGTAAGCGTAGTCCAAGATCTGTCAAAATCCCCTACACCCAGTCTCAGCCGTCTCAAGAAAGCTTCACGATTATTGACCTGTTTTGTTTAAAATTGATGATTGAACTTCTAGACACAACACACACACACACACACACACACACACACACACACACACACACAATGGAGTGTCAGAATGTTCTATGGTTTATTCACAAACCATATAGGTGTATAAGTCCAAAGCCTTGAGTAAACATAAAGTACATACATATCACGTCCATCCTCTACTCCATGGAAGAGCGAAGCCGAAGCATGTTCTATAGAAATTCAAGGAAATACAGACAGGGATGTTTAATTTCCCTGAAACGTCCGGCATATAAGAAATGAGAAAGAACAGAAGGAAACAAAGACAGAGGGGGAAGCATGCAAAAGTCGACATAACCTGCCCTCACGATGTCTTTGGTAATTCTTCTTAAGTCAATTTGTACAAACGTGGATAAAAAAGAACAAAGTTCATGTAAAGTTCATGCTTCATTCACATGTGCGAGTGAAAAAAAAACGTATGGAACGCTATTCATGTCTGTTTCTGTTTGAATGATGGGCCTGTGTTCAGCTCAAGCATCCTGCTCATTTTTTATCACCTGCCCCGACACCAGAACTTTGGTTCAGAAGAAATTACCTTGTTATTATTTTTCTTTGTCACCTACATGGTTGTTCAAGTACTGCAGTAGAGAAATGCGATTGCGACAAACTCCAGACTGTGCAGATTAAAAAAAAAAAAAAAACATAAAAGATGAAACACTCTCATAATAAGAATAATAATAAGTATGTACAACAGACTAGGATATAAGTTATATGGAACATAAGTAATATTCACACAGTCGTAGAGGAGCTGCCGTGATGGACGATGCCGCGACATCTCGGAAAATGATATTATATTAAATATAGTATATATCGATATTAATTGATATTAATGACATTAACACATTATATTAATGGAATCAGTTAATAATTAACTTTGTGATGCTTGATATATATTAATAACGCGTACCATTGTACATGATATAAGAATTTAGAATTAGGTTCACTTTAAGTGATTATGGCAAGCATTCAAGAACATCGAGATGATTCTGCCAGCAATCATACAGTAGCCAAGAAAAAAACAAAAAGGTTTAACAAACAAATCACTATAAACCACCTTATAATGACTGCCCTCTTCAATTTATTACTACAAAACGGACACCCCGAGGCTCTTTCCCTTTCACATCAGGATAATTCTAATGATAGAAATAAATAAAATAACAGCATGGAGTATTGTTAAAAGGAAAGAGACTACTGGAGCTGTAAGAAATTTGCAATAATCAGGCAGTGCCAGGAAGTCCAGAGCAGCTGATGACAGGAACATTGTTAAAGCTGTGAGGGGAAGAAAACAACCCAAAAATAACTTTAAAACATACAAAGTAGTGCAGGAGTGGAAGTGTTAGTATTTGCCGTTTGCAGATACACCATGTAGCAAGGATGTTATACAGATGTTTGATAGCTGAGATAAAGACAAATGTTTATTAATGTAATATAAAGAGAAAGTGTGGTGTGTGTGTGTGTGTTTGAGAGAAAGAGAGAGAGAAAGAGAGAGAGAATGCAAACGAGCCTAACCACACCACTTCATCTGTGAAACATGGTGGCGGTAGTGTCTTAGGCATGCATGACTGCTTGAGGAGCTGGCTTCAGAGGAGTGAAGAGAAGAGTGTGTGTGTGTGGGGGGGGGAGGGGGGGCTGAATTATCAAACTGGATACACAAGAAATAAAAAAAATTAAAAAAAAAGATATATCCCTGTTGATTTATGTTCTAAGTGTGTAAATGTAAATCGAATGTAATCAAATAATTTGGCCTGTTGAATTCAAGTTTAAGTCAATCACAATTTCAGTCACATACTAATTGAATAAAAATTCCAGGACAAATCTGGAAATTGAATAGTTCAATAATTTTACCTGACTGTACTTCTATTGAGTAACCTAGTGAACCAGTGGAATTATATATTTAATATTTAATGAAAACTTCAAACCACTTTTGTAAGTTGCTCTGGATAAGAGTGTCTGCCAAATGACCAAATGTAAATGTAGATATACCCATTAAGTTAGGCAATAAAAAGTTATGGCACCTTTATAAAAGCAGAAAGCATTACTGTGTGTCTCTGGTATTTGAGCTGATAAGCTGCAGTTGCCAAGCTGCATTATTGGAAGAGTTAATGCACACTGTGGACAGTTCCTCTTTTTATTATTATTATTTTTTTTTTTAATATATATATATATATCAATTTAATGGCTTTGCTGAACATAAACCAGCTGTGCTGTGATTGTGCTTACTAATATTCAATTCAATCCAAATAAATTTTTTTATTTATTTGCATGGTGCAAATTGTTGCAAAGCAGCTATATATTTTTTTTTTTTATGAGAGAATTGATATACACCTGTGATTTGAATTACAGCCAGATGCTGTGAGTATCATGTATCATGAACTATTTTGTTGTGCATGTTCATGTCACTTAAAAAGAGCCACATCTAAAAGCATTTTGTGCCATGTTTCCTCTCATATACCTGCTGGTTGCACTAGAGGCATTCCTCAAGGCTCAGTACTCAGTCTGCTTAGATTCTACGATAACTCGCAGCTCTTTGACATCTGTCTGTTGGAGGTTGAGTAGCCTTGTTCAGGGAGCAGCATTTGATCTCCACGTATCTTATTTGACTTATTGTAAATAGGCTCAGGATGAATGAAGTCTGATTTACATTCTCCTCCTGGCTCACTTTCCAAACAGCAATACATAAAAAGAAAAATTGACATGTGACCGGCAAGGGATATGGAAATGTTGTGTTTAACCCTTTCCCGAAGCTATGCACGCATACTTAGGCTGATTTGCATTTTAATACACAAACATACACACACACACAAACATGTGCACATACACGCACAAACAAACACACAGCCATGCACTCATATACACACACATCCAAACTCTAAGAGAACAGCAATTTACTTGCCAAATAATTCACATGAGATACTTTGGAATCTTAAACAGAAGCGATAACAAGTATGTGTGTACGTGTGTGTGTGTGTGTGTGTGTGTGTGTGTTATTGACTGTCAGCATTCCCTCAGGGTTCAGGAGCTCCAGGTGACGCTAATTAGCTGATCTCGCGAACGTCTGCGATAAACACACAGGTTTATAAAAGGGCATGTGGAGAGTGTGAGACTCGTCTTCTCTCTATACACTCCGTCCTGATCAAGTGTACCTGCCTGATTTAGTTTAGGCCCAGGAGGATGCTTACTTTACCAGGTGCGTGTGTGGGAGAGAGACAAAGAGAGAAAGAGAGCGAGATAGAGAGAGGGAGGTGTGTTAAATTTTTTCCATCAGCTTTGTCTTAAATCGCACACTATATTAGCATACACGTTGTGCGGTTTGGAACGCAACCACAGACAGTCATCTTTTTTTTTTTTTTTTCAGTCCAGTGCTAGACGCTTAATGCTTGTCAGCTGAATTTTGACCGCTGCTGACGTTTGACAGCTAACACTTCGCCGCTAATTCTTTGACAGCTAACACTCCTTATGCCCAGGTACTAATGATTCCTAGATAAACCAGCAGTTTTAGCAAGAAAGAGCTAATCCTTGGTGGCTAAGAGTTGACAGCTTGATAGCTAACGCTTAACAGCGTACCTGACAGCTAGCAGTTGACATCTGTTTTTGACAGATAGCAAGATAACACTTGCTGTCTTGTCTGTTCAACATCATGATTGCACACATGATGACTAACAACCTCCTGCTAATTGTTTAAAGGCTAACGAGAACGTGATGGGTACAAGTTCGCTTTTTTAGCTCGTGGCTAACAATTGACAGGTGATGTGTAATTGCTACTATGCTATTTTGCCACACCTTTCACACAAGTATGCAGTTTGGAAATGAGTAGTCTCTGTGTGTGTGTGCGTTCTGAATTTAGGTTTTTGCTCATGCTAACCCATGGATTGAGGTGTCTCACCATTACCGTATGCCTGAAGCCTTGTGGACATTACCCAGCATGCCTTGTGGCCAGCCGCTGGCAATGACAGTTATCACGCAGAGCTAAATAATTTGGGGAGCGAATCGAAAGCCCTCACACGTGCACACACACACACACACACACACACACACACACACACACACACACACACACACACTCTAACCATCTATCTATATGTGTCTGTCTGTCTGTCTGTCTGCCTGTGTTTGTCCACACTGTCTATCTACTGTATCTAACTGTGTGTCTTTCTACCTCTGTCTCCCTGTGTCTGTCTGTCAGTCTTTGTTTTCCAACCTACTATTTATTTTTCCTTGTCTATACTCTTTCTTTTCTTTCACTGTTGTGGCGTAAGAGGAATAAAACACTCAGCAAACCAGCTTTTGTGAGAAAGCAATCGTCCTCTGTGTGGAAACAGTCGGCTTCATGACACCATCCTGTCACTGATGATTTTCCTCCAGCAGCGTGACTCAGAGTGCTTTATTCCCTATTTGAGGCAGACTAAACCCAGAGCAGATCAGGCAGATCACGGCTGCCGGTGTCTCACACTCCTGTACTGTACTGTATGTACCGAGTTCACCTGAGTGCGAGTGTGAATGTGTGTGAGTCACTCGGGAAAACTGAATCTGCAGCAAAGAGACGGCTGACTCTGGGCTGTTTCTCACTCATCTTCTGCGAACGGAGATGAAAACTACGTGACACAAATCATAATCTCCTGGTTTAAAGGGAATTCAAATCTAATGCACACAAACCCTGCCAGAGTCAAGCTTTGGAGAGGTTCTAGTGTGTGTGTGTGTGTGTGTGTGTGTGTGTGTGTGTGTTTAAAAAGATGACTTTGCGACTTTTAACGACAATCTGCGAGGCCAGAAAACATGTGTCATCATGATTTATTCAGTCATTTGCTGAGCACCGAGCCAAGCATTGTGAGTAACGGAGTTCACGGCGGCGTCCTGGTGTCACGGACGCCGGCTTTTTTCAGCGCTCGCGGTCACCGCCAAAAGAGAAGATACCAGAGCTGAAAACACCATTATTGATGCGCTAATGTAGCATGCTAATCTGCTAATTAGCAATTAGAGTATTATCAGAGGACACAGAGACACTAAACCCATGCGACCTCCCGCGCTGTGTTCCAGAGAACCGAGCTTTATCGTTTCACTTTATTTAATTACACGCTCAAGCGCTGTGCGCAGTGCATTATGGATAATCGCATGACCACTAACTCGAGAATGAATGACACATTTTGTCACAGGTTAAGCCTCGATGAATAAGCACATGTATAGCTTATGGAGTGTGCAAATAAACACAGGGTTAAATTAGTGTGTTAATTGCCCCCTGGAGGTTTACAGTACATATATACAGTATAGTATACACAGTATATGTTGACTTTTTTTTTTTTTTTTTACCCCCTGCTGCCATGGCGTAGCTGTGTGTAAACAGATTTAGCAGCACAAATACTAGTGTTGATCAAGACCGAGATGTTATATAACTGAGGCTGTACCTAAAATAAGATTTGATAAAATGTCAGTGTGCAGAAGGGACAGTAGAGGGTTAAGTGTATTTATTAATGAATAAATGAATATGCACATATAATACACACACACACACACACACACACACACACACACACACACACACACAACATCATGACCACCACCCTAACACCTAAATACTGAAAGTGATGTTCTGACATCTTTCTATGGGAACCAGCATTAAGCTACAAAGCTACAGTAACTCTACTATTGGATTATACTACACAGGCCAGCCTTCCACATCAGTGAGCCATGGCCTCCTATGATCCCTTAACTGGTTCACTGGTTTTCATTCCACTGCACCACTGCAGCCCGGTAACATCCCACAAGAGATCCAGTTTTGGACTTGCTCTGTCCACTAGCCATCACAATTTGTCCCTCGTCGCAGTAGTTACAATACCTCATCATAGTTATAATATCTAATCACAGTGCCACCTGGAAGTGGATGGGATATTTTATTGTATTATGCAGCAAGTTTTTAAACAAAAAGAATAGGCAAGCGTAAGGATTTGAGCAACTTTGACATAGTCAAATTGTGATGGCTAGAGGTGGCTGTAATGTTCAGAGCAACCTCAAAACTGTAGCTGTTGTGGGATGCTCCCCGTCTGCAGTGATCAGGACAGCTCGAAGGAGAGCTCGAAGCCGCGAAGGCATCAAGGGCGACCAAGGCTCACTGCTGTGCACGGGGAGTGAAAGCTGGCCCATGTATCAAATTCAGATTTTATGTCATACACAGTACAATATGCAGTGAAATGCTTGTATGACCCCCTGTGACCATTTATTATGGAATAAACTAAGAAATAGAATGTACTGTGATCCAGTAGAATATATATTATGTAATACGTATAATAGAATATATAATACATAATCTATGATATACAGTTGGCATGAATGTCACCTGACGGTGCAGCTGCTTTCTTTTTCTGCACTCAGATTTTGACAAATTTATGCAAATTGTCCAAAATCCAACACAACCCCGTCTCTTTATCTTAATAAATGTCGATATGCCGATATTGCGGTTTTCATTTTTATTAAGAAGTGCAGAAAAAAGCACTAGATAACACAACACATAGTAGCATATTGGATTATATGATGAGCAATTTTTTATTTCTTTTTTTACAAAAATCCACCGAGCAAAAGTGTGTCAGTGTGAGTGTTTGTGTTTTATAGATTTCTCCCCATCCTGAATGGCGTTAACACGTAGTTCTATCACTTCTATTTTTATTTACATTGACTGTCACAACGGCACATTAATTTCCATTCTGCTTTTGTTCACGAGGTCTTGCTCTGATAAACATCCTCTATGAGGAAAATTTTTAAATCAAGGACGTTTATTAAAGTCATTTTTCTTCACGCTTAAACCGATCGTTAGAGCATAATGCGCTCTCCGTGGGAGGCTGAATGCTTTTCATTGATTGACTGTCTCAAAAGCCCCCAAATAGAAAAACGCTCTGACCCGCTTTCAGCTCTACAGGAGTCGGTCACTCGTCCCCTTCCTCCTGTTCTAGTGCGCACTTTGGAGTGAGCTTAGCTTAGCCTCAGTCCTGCTTTTAAGTGCTCTGTCGTTCTCTTTCCTTGTCAAAATCTCTTGAAAGTTGTTGCTTTGTTTTGTTCATTTAGCCAACTATTAAGCAAATTATGTATTTAGCAAGAAACAGTTAAATAATATTTCAAAATAATATTTAGCAAATTGTGTATCTGATTAGCATGCAAAGTATTTGGTATAGTAGCTAATTAAAAACATAGCAGATACTTAGGGTTAGCATAGGGATACATGTGCTTAGCATACTAGCACACTATAAGAGATCCACATCTGTACATAATTTATGTATTAGGAAGCTAACTAATGAGATAGCCACTGAGAGCACAAGCAGGTTAGTACAGTTGCTAGTTAAAAAATATAGCATACTTGGTAGCATGCTAGCATATTTCCTTATATGACAACTAATTACTTTAGATATTTATAGCTATAAATAACAAAAGTTATAGCTGTATATAACTAAAGTTATAGTATATAACTGATGTTACTATGTAGTCAAAGAAGAAGACAGCTTAGCATGCTAGGATATTAAATAATCGTTAAATAGGGTGTTATATCTCCATTTTATATACGCTACAATACAGATTCTGAAACCATGGTTTAGCTTAGTAAGCTAGCAAATTAGGTAGCCTGCTGCTACTGCACGTACTAGATCAAAGATGGAAAAATATAGAACGATGGCTATGATGATTTGATTGTATATTTAAATCAATGTTTAATTTGTTTAACTTGTTAACATATCAGGTATTGAACTTCAGCAAAATGAGCTACTGATATGGCTTCTGTAATTAGCTAGACATGTGAATTACACGTTACGTAAGATAGCAAGTAGTTAAAACACATATAACTAAGCATACTAGTATACTGCATCTAAATTTGTCTTCACATATTTGTTATTTACCCAGCTAGCTAGTTAGCAAGAGAATTATTTTTGTACGGTTGTTGCTCCAGCTAAGTCATTCCCGCTGTCAATGTTGATGCGATACCCTCGTGTCCTTGTGCTGAAAATGTTCGGTTTACAGTGAAGCTCGGCGACGCTATGACAATTTTTCACAAGACAAAATTATCATTTTTTATTCATATACATTTCATACGAACGTCCATAATTCTTTTTGATTGTGTAAAGCTGCTTTGCAACAATGACATTTGTAAAACAAAAAAAAAAGTATACATTATACAAATAAAACTGAATTGAATTGATAATTAAGGAATGAGCATGTAGACACACTAAACGAACAGATTTAAAATGAATAAATATTAAGCAGCTTTTATTGATATCTGTAATGTCAGCGTGTCGAGCTGCACATGAGATGCAGATCCACTCAGTGGTTTAATGTGTGCATTACCTCATCATTTGCATTGCAAACCGTCTAGACATCAGCATGTCAAATCTGCATGGCCTTGGATGATTGATCTCACTAATCTAGTTGCCTACATTGATTAGTTCAATAAGACACTTGAGTCTAATTGTCATATACTGTATATGAGAAGTTATTAGTCAGCTAAACGTGGATGGAAAATCATCATTAAACATTTTAGGGATATGTTAGTAGATCGCTATTTAGCTCACTGCTAATGATCTGACAAAGAATATCAGAAAATGTGTCTAAGAACTTTATAAATCCTAGGTAAGAACTGTAGATGGATTTGATGGTCAAAATCCTCAGAAGAATGTGGGTAAGAAAAATTTGTAAAACTTCAGAAGAACTTCAGTCTACGAACGTGAAAACAATTTGGCTATAGATCATTTACTAATAAATACTCTAAAATAATTTCCGTAGAATTTGGCTTGGATTAGAAATTAAGAGGAACACCAAAATATTTTTTTTTTTTTCGGAAAGTAGAATGACCGAAAGCATTTAGGATTGTGTCTCGTGAGTTCTTAAACCTTGAATACTAATTCAGAATTTTCCTCCACAAGGTAATAAAAACACTTCTGATTTAGAAGCATGGTCAATAAGCTGTTACTCCTCTTTTTTTAGATGGACACTGAAACCTGGACCTGATGGATTAACGAATATACTCTTCCATCACACGTGGATTGTCCTTGATGGACGGATAATTTGCTTGAAGGTTTACGGGCTTCCTGAAGCAGGTTTACTGCTGGATATTCATTGCACAATGAGAACTCGTCTGATTTTGTTAGCATGGCTTTACCTGTGGGTGGAAGCAAAAGGTGTGCTGAGGACTACAGGGGGACTAAGCCAAGGAACGTGGAGCCAGATGAGAGCAGACAGAGGGCCAGAGGTGCTCAGACGCTCCAAACGAGGGTGGATGTGGAACCAGTTCTTCCTGTTGGAGGAATATACAGGAAATGATGATCAGTATATCGGAAAGGTATGATGCGAATCTTCTATCTCTGTTTCTTGTTTCTATTTTAAAGAAAAAGTTAGTTCAGGGGTTGAGTTCACATTACAGCAGTCTGGCACAATTTCAAACATTTGTTTAAAGTTTGGCTTCATTCCCTTTCCTCCTCCATCTCCTCCATGACAGCTGTTGGAACTGTATTTACATTTGAATTTACATTACAAAAAAAACTGAGGCCGAACGTTATTGCTTACTTGTGTAAACTTCCAAAGATCTGCATGGCTCGGCAATACGTGCACAGAATTCGGATTTGATTCATTGATTCAATTCAAAACTGGCCAAAAATTTAGGACACTTAACGTAGAGCAAAAATGGCATGCTCTGAGACATGCATGGAATTGATCGGGAAAAAAAACAAATTCAGGCTATTCCGCTGTCCCTTACAAAATGTGTGAGGACCCTCGCCGGCTTCGACAAGGTGGCCGAGAGGTTAAGGYGATGGACTGCTAATCCATTGTGCTCTGCATGCTTAAAAATTCTTGGGTAAAAACTTTTTTTTTTAAGAATTAATTTTAGAATGTTTAGAAGGACTTGGATTTATCTTGATTAGGTTTATGGTGGATCTTCTTATGAATTTGACTGAAAATGTTGGAAATCTGCATGGCCTTGAATGATTGATCTCCATAATCTAGTTGTTCTACATTGATTGGTTTGATAAGACACTTAAGTATAATTTTCATATACTGTACATGAGAAGTTTTTAGCCGGCTAAACGTGGATGGAAAATTATCGTAAAGATAAAAGTAAAGAAGAACTAAACATAAAGAAGAATTTTCCTATGGACTTTAAAAAGAATTTATACAACAATTACAAAGAAAACCTGGTATAAAGAACATGTGACTTAAAACCTCCTTTTGTCTTGGCTAAAACTTCAGAAGAACCAAGAACCTCAGCAAGATTAGATCAAAATCAGAAGAACTGGACTTTATCCCAATCCTGACGAAGAACCACAGATGAATTTAGCTAAAATGAAAAAAAAAAAAAAACTCACTAAGTGAAGAAAAGTCAGAAAAATGTAATGTCATACGACCTTGGACAAAGGCAAATCTGACGAATTTGGCTTTGTCCTGGTCAGGGTCATGATGGATCTGCAGCTTAGAATGTGGTTAAGGATTTAAGATCAATTTGGCTAAAACCTCAGAATATAAAAAAAATCAACAGAACTTGATAAGACATTTGGTGTTATTCTTGTTAGGGTCACAGTAGTTCTAGAGCGCATCTCAGAAAGGCACTAAGCTAGAAACTAACTATCACAGGAATTTTTTCCAATGCTTTGGATTCATCTACTGGATAACTGTCTGTAGGGATAGCCGTAGCTTGTTGCAATTTGTTTAATCCCTTAGATTGATGTCCATGCTTCAGAGTGTCACTATGGATAATTCAGCCATAACAAAATGATATTTACACACTTGTGAAGTTCTGATTCAAATCAGGTTGTCCAGTCACAGGACGCGGTTCTCAGATCATGCATCACGGACGAAGACTCGCCAATGCCCTCAAGAGTCAGGATTTGAGAAAGACTAGACTGTGAACTTGTGTATTGATTATAGTCTGTTATAATTTTCTTAACTAAGTGTATAGCTATCACGGTAGCATTATGATCAAAGCTAGCAAATTTGTTGTGAGTTTAGCTAAATGTAGCTTTGTAAGTTAACTCCAGTTTATTCAGAGGTTGTTTCCCGCATGCTCTGGGATATGAGGAGGAAATGAAACATTAAGGGCAAATCAAAAAAAGTCAAAAGTCAAATCAATTCTGAAGCCCCAGCGCAGATTGTAATGCACTCCTGATCAATTTATATTGGAAATGTAATTATACAATCCATAGGAAAAGTGATACACAGACACTTGGAGGGAAAAAAGGCGATTTCACTTTTCTGCCTTCTTATCTTAGCTAATGTTGCTTGAGAGAGCTGCAAACGGCATCATTTAGCTTTTCGTATTACTACTGGCTGTATTCCAAATGCAAGTTTAGCTAAACTCGTAGAGTTACAGCTAGCTAAGTTATCGGTCACCTCCGAATTGTGCCACATGGCCCATCGATAGCGTCTCCCTTTAGCATTTAGCCGCCACACTTACAGTAAGTCCAATTTTTCATCCGGCTCCAACTAATAGATTTGTATAAGGACAGCGGCGTGATAAATGAGTTTGCTATAGTTAGCCGTGAGGAACGTGAATTAGGACACTGCACACAGGTGACTATCTGTCTAGTGTTCGCTCCCTCATGAATACATTTATACGGCCGCTGGGAGTTTAGATTCTATATGAATATCATTTAATATAGCGCTCTGAGGAGGATATCTCCGAGCAATTTAGGGCAGTCTGCCGAAAGGAAGTGTCCTAAAAGACTCTTAAAACCTTTCTGTAAACACCAATGCTAGCATGCGTAGCACGTGTTGAAAACAGGGCTATCTTTGGCTACAAACTGAATTATTTTACTTTACTTACATAAAGTCATGGTCATAGTTTTACTGTATATTTAGTGGTAGCTTTTTTTTCTGTTCTGATCATGCGAATCACTACAGTCTAAGTATTACTTCCTTCAGCGGAAATGGCTTTAACCTGCTCCTAACAGATCTGTGCAAAATCATTTATGTCTGTCCAGCTGCACTCGGATAAAGACAGAGAGGACGGGACGGTGAAGTACGTCCTTTCTGGAGAAGGAGCGGGAACCATATTTGTCATCAATGAGAATTCGGGTGATCTCCATGCCACGAGGAGGCTGGACCGCGAGGAGAAAGCGTCTTACACTCTGAGCGCGAAGGCGGTGGATAAAGCGTCAGGTCGAGACCTCGAGGGTCCATCAACATTCACCATCAAAATCCACGACATTAACGATAACGAGCCCAAGTTCACTCAAGACCCCTACATCGCCTCTGTACAGGAAATGGCTGACGTCGGTGAGGCATCAGCCAGTCACTTCACAGAGCAGTGACAACGTCGCTCCGTAGTGGTCTGTCTGTCTGTTCGCCTGTCTGTCTGTCTGTCTGTGCATGTGATTTGTAAATACACCTTTTCATTTGTCTTCATTTATCTGCCTGTCTTTCAATCTGTCTACCTGTCCAGTTTTGTCTTTCTTTCTTTCTTTTTTTCTTTCTGCCTGTATGTAGTCTGTCTATATTTATATTTCTGATGCAATTTCTGTATGTTTGTTTATTTGAATTTCCATCTCTTTTCCGCTCTCGATCTCTCTCTGATTTTTCAATCCTGTTTGTTTCTATATCGACCTGTCTGGCCATCCGGACCTGTTAGCAAGACAGTGTTATCTCAAACAGAGCGCTAGAGATCACGTGGCTTTAACACAGTGTACTGATTTCTCTTGCATGTTAATCTCATATGCTAATTGCTAATTTGCTCATCAGTTAACAGGCTCGATTATTGTACATTAGTTATGGACATGGAGTAATGAGTTCAGAAGGAGGAAGGCGCTTTCTATTATAGCACCCC
>QMIH01001121.1:36633-54196 GCA_003987875.1 Clarias batrachus | reverse complement strand
GTGCGTGTGTGTGAGGGCGTGCGTGTGTGTGTGTGTGTGTGTGTGTGTGTGTGTGTGTGTGTGTGTGTGTGTGTGCGCGTGTGTGAGCTGTGCCATCTGTTCCTGTCAGCAGGCTTCATCACCCAGACAAAGTGTGGCCCTGTGTAGCCTTTATACAAAAGTCATTTACATTCTGCGCTGAGCTAATTTTTGTGAATGTGAACAGAGTGAAGTGTGGAATGTCAGTCACACGAGACTATGTGAATTTAACTGTGTGAAGAACTTTGTTTTTGTTCAACGAAATTCTGAAAATTGTTGAGATGCCATGGGTTCAATTTAGACTCCAACAGATGTACACTCCCAACACATACTGTTAATTGGCTATACTTAGCACAGCGCTAATTGGTTGCATGGAACCATAAGTGGCCTTATTTACTTTCTCTCCATGATGATTCAAGTCAATTCAATTCAATTTTATTCATATAGCGCTTTTAACAATGTTCATTGTCTCAAAGCAGCTTTACAAGAATGAAAAATTTTTTTTAAAGAAAATTTATGGAAGTGTGTATGTGTGAGAAAAATGTGTCTGGATAATAATGAGATGAATGAGTGAATGGTGAATGAAATGTCTCTGATGAGCAAGCCAAGGGTGACGGCGACAGTGGCAAGGAAAAACTCCCTGAGATGGTAGTAGGAAGAAACCTTGAGAGGAACCAGACTCAACAAGGAACCCATCCTCATCTGGGTGATAACAGATAGAAATGATATAACATTGTGTGTGTTATGCAGCTGAAAGTTCCATATAACAGAAGTTTTTTAATGATGATTTCATTTTAGCAATCACTCATGTACAGAATTCTATTTATGATGTAGGAAAACTCCCAGCACATACCATACTAGTGTCAGCCAATTAGACCAAGCTGTACCGCTCTCAGCCAATCAGGACCAACACTCCCCATCCCCCTCCCACTGCTCTCAGCCAATCAGAAGACTGCACGGCTTTCAATTCAATTATATTATATTTTTACATCTACATCTAGGCATTTGGCAGACGCCCTTATCCAGAGCGACTTACATTTTTATCTCATTATACATCTGAGCAGTTGGGGTTAAGGGCCTTGCTCAAGGGCCCAACAGGGACAACTTGGTGGTAGTGGGACTTGAACCTGGGACCTTCCGAACCGTAGTCCAATGCCTTAACCACTGAGCTACCCCTGACCGGAGACTAATGACCATTTTTAACAATGGTCATTAGTCTCAGATGATCTCGAAGCAGCTGCACAAAATGAAAAGAATATTTATGGAAGTGTGTATGAGAGAGAAAAAGATGAGCAAGCCGTTGTGTTGGCGACGCTGGCAAAGAAAAACTCCCCCCGAGATGGCAATAGGAAGAAATCTTGAGAGGAACCAGACTCAACAGGGAGCCCATCCTCATTCGAGCGATGAAGGATAGCAGGATTATATAACAACATCATGGGTGTTAGGCTGCTGGACGTTCAGTATAACAGAAGTTGTCCAAGTTATCATGGAGTCCAGTTCAGCACAGGTGCAGAGGACAGAGGGCGTCTGGATCACTGGAAGCTCAGGATCAGCATGTGTAGATCCAAACCATCATGAAGCAGAATTCAGCTGGAGCTGGTCCTTCTCTGGATGCCTCAGGAACCTCGCAGGGTTGGCCTCTGTCTACTGGAGCTGGCACAATCTCCAGATGCCACGGGATGGGTAGAAAACTAAAGAAATATAGGGTAAAGGAATTAGTGTAGTTGCTGTTCAGGATATTAGCAGCACTAGATAAGAGTGTGCTTTTAGATGTACTTGAGTACAAGGTTATGGAATTAATTACGTGTATGCCAGATTAAAGAGATGTGTCTTGAGTCCACTTTTAAACTGGTAGACTGTTTCTGAGCCCCGAACACTGTCTGGAAGGCTATTCCAAAGCTTAGGAGCTAAATATGAGAACGCCCTCCCCCCTTTTGTAGATTGTTATATTCTGGGAACTACCAGAAGTCCAGAGTTTTGCGATCTTAAGGTGCGTGGTGGATAGTAATGTGTCAGAAGACTGGCTAGATATGTGGCTTTCAGTAAATCAGAACGTACTTATCTGCTTTCAGCCAACCAAATCACATTGTACTGCTCACAGCCAATCAGAACACACTATACTACTCTAGGGGAACCAGAACACTGTACTTCTTTAAACCAATCAGAGCACAATTTATCCCCATCTTTTCGTGATATTTATGTATTACACATCAGTGTTCCCATTATAATTTGAATGAACTTATTATGCACACTTTACTTTGCATATGTACTTACTGATGCAAAGCCGAAAAGGTAACGACCTTCAGTCACTATGTCGCTCACTCTTAGGGCATGGCCCAAACCACACGCCCCATTTACTATCTAGGCCTCCATCCGTCCAACTGTAGACGTCTCCCAAACCACACAACCTATAATTCTCTCTCTTCTTTTTTCTCCTTCACACTCAGGTACACTCGTTGTCCAGGTAACAGCAACAGATGCTGATGATGCCATGTACGGAAACAGCGCCAAAGTTGTGTACAGCATTCTGCAAGGACAGCCCTACTTCTCTATAGAACCAGAGACAGGTCAGTGACATAAGAGTAATGATTAGGGGTACATATCATGGAGGACGATTTAGTCATGCACCACTGCTGTACCTCTGTGCTGTGGTTCAGGGATCATAAGGACAGCTCTGCCCAACATGAAGCGTGAAAACCGTGAACATTACCAGGTGGTTATTCAGGCTAAAGACATGATGGGACAGCTGGGTGGTTTGACCGGGACCACCACAGTCAACATCACCCTGGTCGATGTCAACAACAATCCACCCCGATTTACCCAGGGTGAGTGAGAGTGTCCATGTCTGTGTCTCACCATTAAAAAAGATCTAGGTATAGATTTAAATCCCTCGACCTAGAAAGATTTCTGTCATGACATGAGCGAGAGATCAAGCTTTCTTTGGTGTCAGTCATCTGGCTTTGCTGGAACATACAGCTACAGTACAGCATGTGTCACCAGTGTAGACGTGGATTATAAATACCCAAAAGTGGCATATATGGTATATGAGAAAAAAAAGCAATGGGCCAAGAATGGAGTCTTATGGAACAACTTTACTGTTGTTTTCATAGAGTTGTCAAATAAGATATATAACGAGAAAGAGGAATTCCCTTAACTCCAATAATTGTCTTGAGGAAACAACAGATGCAAGGGTTTAACTATTAGGGCATTTACTACTTTAACCAATACACTATATTCACAAGAAGCAGTATTACACACAATCACCAGTCTATTGTGGACTTTAGTCCCAAATTAAGCACCTTATTCATTATATGCGGAGGTGCCCGGGTTCCGTTGCCAGCCAATGCCCAAACCCCAGCCACAGGATGCAGACCAGAGAAAACGGAAGGGTTGGGTCAGGAAGGGCATTCAGTGTAAAAACCTGTGCCAAGTTGTTGTGCAGATCAGTTGGTCCGTTGCTGTGGCGACCCCTCAGCGGGAGCAGCCGAAAGTGATTTGGAACATAGCCGCGGAAAAGCTTCACTCAAACTGCTGAAGTTTATGGTTTGGGATGCAGTCCAGATCTTTAAATTTTGATGACATCGCAATGGTGTTCCTCAGGTGTGTACCACTTCACTGTCCCAGAGTTGGCGGAGGTGGGTAGTGAAGTGGGTGTGGTCAAGGCTACAGATGCAGACGTTGGCAAGAATGCTGAGATGAGCTACAGAATCACCGATGAGCAGGACACGTTTCAAATCAGCACAAACCCCACTACGCAGGATGGAGTGCTCATTCTGAAGAAGGTAGGGAGCTCAGGAAGCTCTGCTGATCATTACAAGTGAGGCAGAACTGTAAAAAAAAAAAAAAAAAAAAAACAGAGTCTATATATTAACTAACTAACGGCTTTGTCTTAGATATGAGAATTTTGTTGTTGCTGTTAAATTCTTCATTTTGATTGGGAAATTGGTTAATTTTCTGTAGCTGCTGCTCTGACAGTACTGGAGCTGCAAATCACTGGTTAATTTTAATGCGTCAGTTCTGCTCTGTCCGATCTGTTCCGCCAAATTTATTGTAAAATCTTTTTAACAGCGGATGATTCATATAAACAGATTTAATAATGTGCAATTGTAATTGCTTATCTAATTATAATTGTTATTTTATCTGTTGTTCAGGCTCTGGACTATGAGAAGAAGATGTCATACACATTCAGCATACAGGTGGAAAACGTGTACCTGGACCCTCGGTTTCACATGTCCGGGGACTCTGCCGTTGTGAAGATCACTGTAGAGGATGTTGATGAGCCGCCGGTTTTTAAACACCCTGCCTATGTGATGGAGGTCAAAGAAGATGCCCAGATTGGAACAGCTATTGGAGCCGTCAGTGCTGCAGATCCGGACGCTAAGCGTAAACCTGTCAGGTATGCTAAAAAGTTGTGTTATGCCAAATTCCAAATTTAACTTTAATTTTAACATTTCACAGTAAAAGGGTATTGCATTATACAGTAGCATGTCATGACCTACTCTACATCCCATAATAATCTAACAATTAAAGCTGAATCAATGCAACCAAATGATGAAAATGCATTTTAAGTGGTTATCAGTAAAATAATAGTTTAATGTAGATACAGCTCACATGTTATAGCAGATTAGACGATATAACAGCAGATTAGATTATAGAAAATTAAACATGATGGTAGGCTGTATTATGTAACAGCAGAATAGATCATCTAACAGTGGGTAAGAGTCGATTAGATTAGATTCGATCATGTTAGGTAGCTTTATTACACAGTATTAGACTACATTGTAGTACATAATTTTATACTTCATAAATATATAAGTAAATACATAAGTAAATAATATAAAAGATAATATAGTAATAGTAACAGTACATTAGATACAATGTTAGATTCGATTTGATTAGATAAGTACAATAACAAAATTATTTATATAACAGTATATATTGTAGTCATTAAATATATTATAATATATATTATAGCAATCAAAATTTCATATACAGTAAGTGGACTGAAGTATAAAATGGTAGATGGTATAATAGATTAGAATATACAATATTAGATTAGATTGGAATAGATTAGATTAGATTAAATAATAGTAGGTTGAATTATATAATAGCTGACATTTTTTATATAGTATTTGAGAATAAAATAGTACATTTCATTGTGTAATAATAGATAAGAAGATGAAAGATTGTAGTACATTATATTATAGCAGGTAAGGTTGTGTAACAGTAGATTCAATTGGATTAAATAAATTAAATTATACAACAGTACTCTAGATTAGATTGTTGCAAATGAGATTTTAAAATATAATCTTAAAGTATAGAACAGTATATTAAATGACCAATTATTAGATTAGAATACTAAAAAGTATGTTGGAATATATTACAGAAGGTTAGATGCAATGTTATATTATATTGTAGCACATCATATTGTATATGATAGGAGGTAAGATTGTATAACACTACAGTATTAAATTGGATTTTGTTAGATTAGACAATAGTAGGTTAGACAATTCAATTATGAAATAGATACTATGTAATATACACAATATAACAAAATAATAGGATTAGATTGTTGAAAATACAATTTCATAAAAAATAGATTGGAGTATAAAAGATTAGATTGTATAATAATAGATTAGAATATACAATATTAGTTTAGTGTATCGAATAGTAGATTGCATTATACTATATGTAAGATATAAAAGTAGATTCAATTATACAATATTAGACTAGATTATAATATATCATTAAAGTAGCTAAGATTGCATAATAGTATATTAGATTATAGAATATTAGATTGCATGAATCTGTAATAGTAGGTTTAATTGTTAAATTGTTCATTGGTTTAGATTAAATTTTAAAATAAAAGATTTGAGCATCAAATAGTAGATTAGGTTGTTTGAGGATTAAGGGGCTTGCTCAACGGCTACCCCCTGAGTTACTCCTGACCCAACAGTAAAATAGATTTGACCAATTATACCAATTATCAGATGAGATTATAAAAAAGCCTGTTAAAATATATTATAGTAGGTGGGATGTAATATAGATTAAATTCTTCAATAAGATTATAGTTGTACATATTATACTGTATATTATAGTAGTCTTTGACTTTATATGAGTACATTTTAATATACAGTATTAATTTGGATTAGATTGAATTAGATCATACAAATTAAATGTTATAATAGTAGACTGGAGTATAAAATAGCAGATTAAGCAGATATACTGTAAGTGGATATTGAATATTAGATTTAATAGACTATTATAATAGGCACGTTGTATAACTGCGGATAAGGTTATATCTTACTAAGTAATTAAAAGTATATTAAATATGTAACGATACATTGGATTAAATTACTGCAAATGAAATATTATAATAAGAGATTGGACTGTAAAATAAAATAAGGTTAAATGAGAATATGCAATATTAGATTATCAAATAGTGAAGTATATAATATTAAAGTAGGTTAGATTATGCATATAGTGTATGACCAATTTCTTTTCTATAACAATAGATTAGATAGATCATCTTAGGGTGAGCACATCCTGTATATAATTACTCATTCATACATTTTATTTCTATTATCAGAAAATGGAACATATCAACCCTTAATTTAGCAAGATAGCAAATGTAAATAATTTTTTGCAAAATGTCGAATTGTACTTGCTGATTTTGTATCTGTATGTGTGTGTGTGTGTGTGTGTGTTGTGAACAGGTACATGATAGACTGGCACACAGATATGGATCATGTGTTCAACATTCATCCGAACAATGGCTCGCTCTTCCTCTCGCGCTCTCTGGATCGAGAGGAAAAAGCCTGGCACAATGTGTCGGTGCAGGCCGCTGAACACAGTACGTCCTCTTATTCTCATTCATATCGTATCTTCTAGCACATTATACTCGATCAGTTTTAGAAATGATCATCATTGTTAAAGATGTATGAGAAGGGCAATGATTTCTAAACACACTCTTTGTCACCCAGATGAGGATGGGTTCTGTTTTAAGTCCGGTTCCGTTTAAGGATTCTTACTCAAGTTACTTTTTTATTTTTCCTCACCAGCAGTGTATCTGGGGGGGATACATTTAAATGAAATGCTATTCACAACCACAAATTCCAGCAGTTTGAGCAATTTCCCGAGTTGTTATCTTTGCTTGAGGACAGGGTTGGAAGCTCCTCACTGTTTAAAGTCAAAGTACTTCTATGTAAAACCAGAGGTCTAGATGCTGAATCCAGAAAAAGTCCAGAATCCAGAACCCTGAAAATCGACATAGACAGTTGCTTAACCTGATCCTGACTATAAGTAACTTTCCCTGATTTTCCGACTCTTTTCTGCAATAAGAATTAAAACTGCTCTTACACATCAGACGTCTCCCTTGCAGACGGTCTGATCGGTCACGTGCCAGTCTACATCAAAGTTCTGGATGTTAATGATAACGCGCCCACCTTCGACATGACATACGAAACATTCATCTGTGAAGACACCAAAGTGGGTCAGGTAATCTGTTCATTTAAATCTTTACACACTGTAGAGGAATTACAGCTTTGAATGTTTTCTAATTAATATTAACTGTGTCCGATCACACTGAACATAAGGTTTTATGAACCTAACATTTTTATGAGTATACAAAACTTTACCTGCTTTTTAAAATGTATTCTCTGGCAACGTTTCAGACGATCCAAACCGTGAGCGCGTCTGACGCCGACCAGCCCCTCAGAGGCCATCGTTTTTATTTCCATTTAGCGTCCGAGTCTTTTGAGAAATCCAACTTCTCTGTTCGAGACAACAAAGGTGACTTACAGCAAAGGGTAACTTCTAAACATTGCAGCTTTCTAAAACTTTCTTATTGAACGTTGCTTTCCTTAAACACTTCAGTAGTGTGGTGTACATTTACTTAAAAAAAAAAAAAAAGCATATATTATCTTGCTGTCTTTGCTATTAAGCTACTACTGTTGACGTTTTTGCTAGCGTGCTGAATTCACTGTTCATAATGAATAAACGTGCTTTTTAATCGTCGTATATTTTAACGAGTGCTAACTTGCTTTTAAAAATGTCAGCTAATACAGATTTAGAATAATAATGTCATGCATTTTTTTTGTTTGTTTTTTTAATCATTCCACAGATAACACAGCCGCGATACTGACTCAGCGCAGCAGCTACAGCCGCATGGAGAGGAGTTTATTTCAGGTTCCTGTAGTGATCACGGATGGAGACTTCCCTGCTCAGAGCAGCACAAATACGCTAACGATACGTGTGTGCGCATGCGACAGTGACGGAAACGTGAGGAAATGCGAGGCGGAGGCGTTCGCGCTTAATGCAGGACTTAGCACAGGAGCGCTAATCGCGATTCTTCTCTGCATCGTCATTTTGCTAAGTAAGAGCATGCTACTAAACTAGTTAAATGTTTGACAGATTTATAAAATCCTAGCTCTACTCTTTGTCTATTTTACCACTCCACGTATTCTAATGTTGCCCTTTCACCCAACCACTGTCGCTAGTTTTAAGAAGCTTTTAATATCAGTTGATTTGTGTGATTTTATCATTTTAACGCGACGTCAGCGTTCGTTTCTGACCGATGTCGGGTCTGTCTTCGTAGTGCTTGTCGTCTTGTTCACGGCTTTGAAGAGGCAGCGAGAGAAGCTCGATCCTCTGATCATCTCTAAAGAGGACGTGAGGGACAACGTCGTGAGCTATGATGATGAAGGCGGAGGCGAAGAAGACACGCAAGCTTTCGACATCGGAACTTTGCGAAAAGCCGAGTCGCTTGACGATACCAAGCAACGGCGAGACGTCGCACCCGAGATCCTGCGCCGCCCAGCGCCAAAGATCCACAACAAACCCGAACCTGACATCCATGACTTCATCTCTCAGAGGCTGTCCGAGAACGATTCGGATCCGACGGCGCCACCGTACGATTCGCTGGCTACGTATGCGTATGAAGGGAACGGCTCCGCTGCTGAGAGTCTCAGCTCTCTGGACTCGGTCAGCAGCGACGCTTGGAGCGATTACGAGGTTCTCCATGAGCTGGGGCCGAGATTTAAGAGACTCGCAGAAATGTACGGCGGAAAGGACAGCGACAGGGAATCGTAACGAATCTGCAAAAGGGCGGATGGATTGGACTGAAACAAGTGGCCAGGATTTTAAGAAACAATGCAGAGGTCTACTGCGAAGATTTACAGTAAAGCAGGACAGAGTGGAGAGACTTTGGAGAGACTTTGGAGAAAGGGACGGATTTCTTTTGCGATATTTTCTCTGAGAAAAAAAATTCTAACTATATACATAACAGACGCAGGAAGACGTATATGTGTCCTGCCTATGAGTGAGAAGTGTAAGCTTTAAGAAATGTATAAACACCAGAGGATTACAGATGAAGAGAGTTTAAGAAACTTCGTTTCACAAAGATTTGACATCCAGTGCTTATAAATGTACCAAAAAAAGGGATGTTCAATTGTACCTGCAATTGCTTTGCAATAAAACTATCTGTTGCTAATAACATGATTAACATCAATCAACAGAGTGTCAGGAAAATATCTTTAGAACTGATCGAAGGAGGATGCGGGAAGCTAGGGGGTTAGCGAGACCAGGAAGCAAGAACCAAATCAGTTTGTAGTCAGAGGCAGTGAGGCAGACACTTATTCAATCCATCATTAAATCAATTTCTAGTCAGAGATTCAGAGTGTCACAGATTCAAGTTTGCTCTCAGACATCGTCAATTGCTAAAAGTCAGTCAGTGATTCATCAGTCATAGAATTAGTCCGTCACTGAGTCAGTACATGAGTAAAGCAAAGCAGTCACTGAGTCAGTTCGCTCACAGATGGATCAGTGAGTCAGATCCATCAGTGTGTCTTGTGAATTAGTCAGTTATTGAAGAGTCTGTCAGCGACTCAGCCAGTGACTCATTCAGTCACATACAGTGAATCAGTAAGTCAGTAAAAGATGGCATAATTTGTTGGTATATTCTTCTGGCAGTGAGTCAATCTGTCAGGCATTGCCGGTAAATAAATCGAGTCAGGTAGTGAGTGAGTCATGACTCACTAAACAGTCAGTAAGGGAGTCATGGAGTCAGTCAGTACGTCATTCAGCAAAGAAGTCAGTCATTATGGCAATCTACCACTAAACCAGCTTGTAGTCAGAGATTCAGTGTGTCACTCTGCTAGTGGGTCAGCGAGTCACAGATTCAAGATAGACACTGAGTCAATCAGTGAGTCAATCCAGTGGTTCATCAGTCATCGAATTAGTCTGTCACTGAGTCAGTACATGAGAAAAGCACAGCAGTCAGTAAGGGATATGCATATGATTCTGACTCTCAGTGAGTCAGTGAGTCAGATGGTGAATCGTCATTGAATCAGTAAGTCAGTTTAGTCCGTGTGTCAGTCAGTAAGGAATCTGTTTGGATTCAGAGAGGCAGTGAGTCAGTGAGTCAGATGGTGAATCGTCATTGAATCAGTTTAGTTTAGGAATCTGTTTATATTCAGAGAATCAGTGAGTCAGTTATCAGTCATGAATCATGTATATATAGTGTATATCTGTTTTTTTGGGACGTACTACATCTGGGAGTTCGGTCAAAACCTTAACGCTGATAGAACACAGATAAAGACGACTGTGTCCACAACGTGGCTGTAACATGCAATGACCATTACTTAGCTTCTGTATATCTACACTATCATGTTTTCTATATATAATATTTATACATTAAAAAAACCCAGTGTAAAATAAAACCTGATCATGTTTCTGACACACACCGTGCTGTACATTGTACGCTACATGCATCAAATCCCTGAGTGCTTGCAAAGCCTTGATGTGATGTACAGTACTGTATTTGTCCAAATGCTTAGTCTTTTTTCTACAGTGCCTTTCATAAGTATTCACCCCTCTTGAACTTGCCCACATTTCCTTATCCTTCACTGGGATTAAGCTGGATTAAGCACAAAGCCAGCTCCCCGAAGGCACGCTGTGTTACCGAGAGAGTGTCCTGCACAGACCCCTGACTGAACTCAACTCAACTCCACTGAACCATCAGCTTCTGGAACTGAAACGTCCTCGACATCTCAACAGCGGCGTCTGAGCTCACTGGTTTTCTTGTACCACGTGTGTATGAACACACACTCCGGCGTCTAGTGGAAAGCCTTCCCCGGGGAGAAGGAAAGTGGAGCGCTTTATAACGGCAAAGGAGGTCTTTAATGTGTATATACCTTTAACCATATGGTGTATCTTAGAATAGAGAAATCCAAGGCATCTACGAAGCTCAGGTTAGTCGTGTGTGTTGTTTCATAGGATTTCATTCACAGTAGAAGGAAGCGATTCTTTTTTTTTTTTTTTTTTTTTTCTTTTTCTTGAGCCTTGCGTTGTTGCATTGTGTTTGTTTTTTGGTTTTGAGAAATGAGTCATTGTGTGCAAAAAATCTATACACACATACAGAGCAGTGGAGTAAAAGTTTGGTACATGGGTTTTTTTTTGTTTGTTTGTTTGTTTGTTTGTTTGTTTGAGGAGAAGAGGATGTTTCTGCAAATGACCATTGATTTTATGATCCAAAATTGCAGTGTGAATACAAGGTACAAAGAATGGTTGAACAGGCAGCTGCTTTGGAGCGACAACAAACTTAACTCACTTTTGTCAAACAGGTAAATAAACAGTTAAGTAAATAAATGTGGTTGATTTCATTATTGCACTTTGCTTTGTGAAGTCTTTGAACTTTTTGAAACACTAAATAACACGACATGATGGATGAACCTACTACAGAAAAGCCCTCGATTCGAGATCTACAGTAGGTGCAAAAGTCTCGTACCCTGCCGCAGCAATTCTTCATATTCATAGAAATGTTTTACTCCGACAGCCTAAAACGTGCTTAAAGATCTCATTTTAGAATTGCTTGTTTATGTACCAACCTCAGCAGCGACCTCGTTTCCCCTCTCGTCTGCACAACCACTCAGCGTTCAGCATCAGCAGTCAACTAATCACCGCCTGATCATCTCTCATCATCTGCACCTGTTTCTCACCAAATGCTTTTTTTTTTTTTTTAAATACTTGAGTGATTTATACTGTAGGTCACTGTGAGGCTGAACATATATAAAAAAATGTTTTAAAAACTAACATTCCTCTGTAACGGCTCAGGTGCAGAAACCGGACTGAAAATGAGAGACAAAAAAAGTCATTCAGGAAGCCAGAAGAACTCGGCGATTAACAATACAAGAAAGTCGGGAAGCAAAATATGAAGAAATGAGAGGGGTGCCAAGACTTTTGCACACTGTAAAGACCGCGAGACCCAAAAGTTCAAATTCATCGGCAAACTTTTACTTAAAACCCTAACCCTAGTTCCAACTCAGAGACGATTCAAACAGACAGCCGGGTTACTGCGGGGCGCTGAAGCCCCGCCCCCTTATGATTATTAGAGAAGAAAGGCAACTTGAACATGTTAAACAAATACTAGTAGCATTTGAAGCGTTCTCTATTTCATCTCGGCTTTATTTCTGAACGATTACAGACACTTTCCCTGTGATGGACGTCAGAAATATAATGTCCTTGATGGATGTCCTTTAGTGTTTAGCAAGCAGGTGACTTGAGGCTGCTCTCTAACCGGTTCTAACCGATTCTGGTTTCCCATGCCGAGCACCTTTCAATTGGTATCGTTTCAAATCTTTCGGCACATCCGGCTAGCCGCAGTTAAGGAAGGACATGGAAGACAGAAACAGCATCCAAAAACTGTACAATCAAAAAAAAATATTTTTGTTTATAGGTTTCATATGGTGTCCTATCGCCGTGGGCTTGATATCGTTCACTATTTTGCATTTGATAATAAAAACAAACACACTGAACTCAACCTAATTGGAGGAACAGCTGTCCATTTTTTTCAGTTGGTTAGCTACACCAATACCGTACCCCCTCAAAACTTTTGAGCTCCAGCCACCACGGCTACTGACTTCAGATCAGTATAAAGAGGGAAAAGTTGACTGGATGTTCGGTCTGAATTACCCATGGATCTGGACTTTTGGATCATCGTGTTTCCATCGGTCCTCATGCAGTAAACAGTAAAGCATGCAAGCGACACCACTGGCGTGTGGAGTTGCTTCTCAGCCCAGCGAGTGGGCAATTTTGACTAAGAACACAGCCTTGAGTAAAGAACGATACAAAATCATCCTCCGAGAGCAACGTCTCCCAACAATCCAAGAACAGTTTGGTGATGAACAAGGCCTTTTCCAGCATGATGGAGCTCCTCGCGATGAGGCGAAAGTACTAATCAAGTGGCTCGGAAAAAACAAAGCAGCAAAATTTAGGGTAAATGGCCAGGAAACTCCTCAGACCTTAAGCCCACTGAGAATCCTCAAGAGGCGAGTGGACAAACACAAACCCACAAATTCTGACAAACTGATGATGTAAGAATGGGCTGCGCCATCAGTCAGGATGTGGCTCAGAAGTTGACTCTTTACATAAACGTGATGTAATTGTCAATAAAAGCCTTTGACATTTACTGTATGAAAAAAGTCAACAAAATAAAAAATAAAAAGAGAGAGAGAGAGAGAGAGAATTATTGTAATTAATTATTACACTTCAGTACACCAGAGTAACATCTTAAAAAAGATCTAAACACACTGAAGCAGCAGACTGTGTGAAAATATTTCTCATTCTCAAAACTTTTTTGCCGTGGCTGTATGTAAATAATCTATCAGTACAGTACTGTATCTATCTATTGTCTCCAGTATACAGCATCAGAAAAACAGAACTAAGCCGAGACATGGACAAGGTGGAATCAATTTTATTACATTACAGTACGTGTAAAACAGAGTGTACGTAGTATAAAATAAAATCGATCTGTGCGGCGTATTTATCCTGGCGCGCCTCAGAAACAACGTATCAGTTCATAAAAAAGGCAGGAGGCCGCGTGCACGTGAGCCGAGTCAACGCCGTTTCCTTCGAGTGCACATCTGTGTAGACGGCAGAAGAACGTTTCTCCAGAGACCACTGCTGCCTTCTGCGCTGTGTGTGTGCGTGTGTGTGTGGAGTCGGTTACACGGTGCCATCCTCTCCCTCTTTATTTGCGAGCGTCCTCGGCGTCGTCGCTCTCGCGCTCCTGCCGCTCTCTCTCTCTCCTCATCTCCTTCAGCTCCTGGCGGTACTTCCGCTCGATGAAGCGCTTCTGATGGGCCATCTGAGGGAAGTTATCTGCAACAGAGCACACCGCCAGCGAGCGCTTAAGGAAAACTCGGCTGCACGACTGACGCGCAGGTCTACAGAAATACATCCAGGAAAATCTCACACACTGCTGTAAGATGTGCTAATGTTGTTTCGTGGACATCAGGAACTCCAGGCTAACGTGCAGGAGCTCAAGATAAACCTCAAATTCTTTATTAAATTATATCAGATGTTTAAGCGGTTGATTTGAGTGGAGGTGGTTTTGCACACGCCGTCACGTTCACTGGGTCGTGTGAAGTTACGTTGAGTGAACTGTTACTGGAGGTCAGGAAGTGATTCTGTAGACACGAGGCATTATCACAAACTCCTGTGTTTATGTTTATGGTCCCTGAAACTGAAGGGATGAACCACAAGAATACAGGAGACAGAAGAGTGAGAAAGAAAAGTGAGGGCCAAACAAGAGGGAGGAGAGTGAGACAGAAGGGAGGTGAGAGGAGAGTGAGATAGTAAGTGAACAAATAATGTAAGGGAGGACTGAGCGATAACAGTAAGAAAGACGAGTCAGTGAAGAGTGAGACATTGAAGAGTGAGCAAAACAGAAAAGAAGGTAAAAGAGAAAATAGAGAGAGAGAGAGAGAGAGAGAGAGAGAGACGAGTAATATAAGAGTGTGAGATTGAAGTAGGAGAGAGAGAGAGGAAAGTGAAGAACAAAAATGAAATAAAGCAAGAAAGGAAAGAAAAAGAGAAAAGTGAGAAAAATGTTGAGGTAAGAGTGAGAAATGAGTGAGACAAGAGACAAGACAATAGAGAAAAGAAGTGAAAAATTAAACACAAGAGGCAGACAGATTGGAGAGAAGTAAGAAAAAAATAGAAGAGTAAGAGCAGAGTGAGAGCCGCCGAGAGCGACAGAGAAAAACGAGACAAAAGAAAAATGAGAGAAAGGGGTGTGTGTGTGTGTGTGTGTGTGTGAGAAAGAGTCAGAAGATTAAAGTCAGCTGACCTTTTTAAAGAAAGCATCGCTAATTTATGCACAGCAAACAGGACAGGTGTTCGTTTATCAGAAACGAGCAAATATCAATCAACCTGACAGCTGCAGTGAGAGCAACAAGGAGAACAAGAGATGAGCGACAGAACGAGACGAGCAGAGAGAGAGAGAGAGAGAGAGAGAGAGAGAGAGAGAGAGATGTGACTCATTTGTATCTTCAAACCGTCACTGAAAGACTCGTTTCAGGTAGACAGTGTTTAGGGATAAGACTGCAGGAGGAGAGGGAAGATGGAGGGAGGAAGAGGAAAAGGAGAAAGTGAAGAAACAGAAGGCCTGGTGGGGAAAGGGAGGAGCAGAAGAAGGAGGACGAGAAGAAAGAGGAGATGGTGGAGAGTCTTGAGAAGCTGGTTGTACAGAAATAGGATGAGCAGAAGGAGGAGACGAGGGAGGAGACAATGGAGAAGACAGATGAGATGGTGTAGCAGGAGAGGACGTAGGAGGAAGAGGACCTCAAGCAGGAGGAGAAGCAAGAGGTAAAGAAGAAAGGGAACAAAAGGAAGAATTATTAGATGAAGGAGGAGCTGAAAAAAAGAAGGTGAAGAACAAGCTGAAGAAATAGGAGGAGGAGAAGGAAGATAAAGGAGGAGGTGAAGGAAAAGAACAAGGAAGAAAATAAAGAAGTAGGAAAAAAGGAAGATGTGCAAAAGAAGGCGCTGAAGAAGAAGAAGAAAAAAAAGAGAGGGAGAAGAAGTAGGAGGAGGATGAGTGGGAGAGAGACACACCGTGAAGAAGAAGAAGAAGAAGAAGAAGAGATGGGAGTAAAAACAGAAGGAGAGAGGGAACACAAGATGAGGAAGGAGAACAAGAAGGAGGAGAAGGAAAACAGGAGCAGAAGAAGAGAGAGAGAGAGAAAGAAAAATAGAAAGAGGAGAAAGAGAAAGCTTACATTTCTCCAGAGCGTCCATGGCGGCTCCCATCTCAGCCTGCTGAATGCTGCGTGGGGAAAAGACAACGTGAAATGGACATGCGTTCCTCTCCTCCATTCTTTACCATCACATCCTGTTTACCCATATAGTAATTAGGCCACACCCACCACCACCACCCCCACCACCACACCCCAGGGCACCCCATAACTCCGCCCTCAGAAGGCAGAGGGAACGTGACGACACTAACAGCAGTCGTACCTCGGTCCTTTCCCACAGCCGATCCTCTCTCCTTTGAAGTAGACGGCGACCGTGTAGGTGCGAGCGTGAGACGGCCCGACTGTCTGGAGCGTCCTGCGTGGGGGGAGGAGGGGAGGGGGCAAGGTTAGAGAAGGGAAGACGGAGAGAGCAAGAATATAATTACCTTATTCTGTCGTAACTCTATCTCTCCATCAGATTTTAATTAGCCGCTAATGAGTTATTAATAATCGTACAGACGAATGTCTTTCAAATTGGTTTTAAACTATGAAACCTGTTCCGTCGTCTTTTATCCTCGCATCACATTCAGCTGCTGCGGTTATATTTCTTCTGTTTTCATCAATGTCTACTCATTAGCTAATGGCGATGTAATCAGGTGTTAATTAGGAGCGGTCCTGACAGCACGAGCTACAGTATGAGTGGGGGAGGGAGGAGGGGGGGGGACAAGCAGAGGAGGGGACAAGCAGGGAAGGAGGGCGCGAGGGAGAGACGGAGTGAAGGTCACAGGAGCTCAAGGGCACGACGTGACATTTCCAGTACAAATGTAGAAGATCTCAGTCGGAACGAGTGAACAAAACGACCAGGGAGGAGCAAAGATTTTTGGATAATAACAAACCCCCCCCAGGTTAACACATTCAGGAGGTAAGACGTCGCGAATCAGGGGTGAAGGGGCGGAGACGTGCGTTGTAGGACCTACAGCACCAAACGTAACTGCCTGAAGTCTAGAAGCTCTGAGGCCTGAGCAGACGCTGGGTTCCTTCCCTGCTGATGCTCTGCCTGGTCTCTTCTGTTCTCAGTCCCGGCTTGTTCAGGTGTTACGTGAAAAGCAGCAGTTTATGATGTCTGGCAACCATTTATAAGCCATTTTAAAATCATAGATGCAGATCAAATCAATTGGATCTGTAATAAAAGATTTCTTTTTTTTAGTCTCCGTTTCTAAAAAAAAAAATTTGTTTGATGCGTAATTTATTAATTTCATTAATTAAATTTTCTCTTTTTTTTCTTCCTTTTTTTCTTTCTGCTGACTGGCGCTTTTTTTTTTTTTTTTTTTTTTAGTTTAGAGTTTTTTGTTTGTTTGTTGTTGTTTTTGTTGTGGGGTAGGGGGAGGGTTATGGGTAGAAAAAGAAATTAGTGTACAATGTATTTATGTATATGTAGCTTGTTTATATTTCCAATAAAAAAAGACTTTGATCAACAACAACAACAACAACAAAAAAAGCAGCCGATTCTTTGTTAAAAAAAAAAAAAAAAA